>JAFVLL020021334.1:0-22858 GCA_021397915.2 Tor tambroides
GGCGCTGTCACAAAAAAACTAGGGTCCTAGAACTGCGGTCCTAAAACTGCGGTCCTAAAACTGCAGCCTCCGGTTGTGCAGGAACACCCTTCTCAAAAAATTACTGCTATGGTCTGAAAGAGAAGAGGAAGCAAAAATGTAGTCAATCTGTGAATATGATTTGTGTCTAGCTGAGAAAAATATGTATGATTTTTGGGTGGGGTTGAATAATCGCCATGCATCTACTAATGAAAAAGAGGTTATGCATTGATTAAGTTGCTCAGTAGAAACAGTCTGAAAGTAAGAAAAATTGTCACCAGATCTATCAAGTTCATTGGACATTACAGCGTTCATATCTGTTCCCATTACTATCTCAAAGTCTGTGAGATCAGTGAGAGAGGTAGATAATTCAGAAAAAAAAGTCGAATCTGGACTACATGGTGCGTAAACTGAGAGAAATGCTATCTTCCTATTCCCAACCATAGTCTTCATACAAGCTATTCTGCCAGCATTATCACCATTTCTGTCTAAAATGGAAATATTTGAATTTCTTTTAATAATAATCAAAACACCTTTAGTTTTATTGTCAGTTGCAGCAAAAGAGACCACCTCATAATATTTATTATTGCATCTATGAACATCATCCTTCCGCAAATGAGCTTCCTGGATTAAAGCAATGTCAACCTTTTTTCGTTGCAATAGTTCTAAAGAACTTGTACATTTATGGGGGCCATTTAAACCATTGACATTACAACTTAGTATATTAATTTCAGTCATTACTATCAAACAAATAAGTGAACTGAACAAATGAGAGAAAGTAATACCACTGCAAATGAATTATCTCAAGTCTGCCTTTAACCCATCCCTCCCTCATCGAAAAACCCATTAACATAAAGAAAACCCACCCCATAGAACTTTTACAGACTGGGGTGAAAACAAACCCCAGGCTGCCACCCTCCCCTGTCTTGGTCAGTGACATTAACATGACAGCCAAAGCAATTCTCTAGAACACCGCCATTAGCCCTATTGTAAGAGAACAGAATAACTTCGAATTCACACGAGTAATAAAGTGGGGTAAAAAAAAGGGGGTATGTATACTCTCTATAACGAGGAAACAAACATAAATAATTGCATCAAATACATTGAAAACTGTACATTAGTGATACCAAGTTTCCTAGCTTACATGAAGAAACTGCCAGTAGACACATGAAGATCTAGATTAGTAAATCAGAATTCGGGTCACTCGGCATTATCAAACCCTTATGCCACGTCCATCCCAGGAGAATGATTAGTGGGAATGGAGCTCAGGAATTGACGTACTTCGTCCAGTGAGTGCATTAGTTTGGTCTCGCCGTGTTTCATGACGATATTCAGCATAGCTGGATACTGAAGAAAGGTCTGCAGGCCTGCCTCTTTCAGTTCTTTCCGTATTGTGCTGAAGGAGCTCCGCTTCTTTGCCGTTGCGGGAGAGAAGTCGGGAAAAAGCTCAACATCGCACCGTCATTTGCTTTTACAGGACCGCAGCATCTTGCTTCATTAAGAATCAAATTCCTGTAGTTGTAGTGTAACAGTTTGAAGAGAAACACTTGCGGTTTGGAGTGATCCATTGAAGCTCTGGAGTAAACTCGATGCGCACGTTCGATCTTGATATCTTTGCCCCAGAGTGATGGGATCCAGATCGGTAGTGACCGTTTCAGAAAGCCAATCGGGTCATCTTTCTCGGCCCCTTCAGGTAGTTCTAGCAGCCGGAGGTTACTGCGTCTGCTGTGGTCTTGTAGATCAATCACTTGTTGCTTGAGGGCCAGACGCCTAGTGTGTTCGTTGATCACTTTTTTCTGCTCTCTCTGTTCCCCGATTAAAAAGTCAACTTTAGAGCACATATTCTGGACCGTAGTCATGTGAGAGGCGAATTCGGTGCGCATTGCTGCTAATTCAGTTTTCAAAATGTCCTCAAACCGCTTTATAGTGATCGCCATGTTATCTTCCATGTCCGGTCGGCCTGCTGCGGCTGCTGACTTTGTTTTCTTCTTAATTGGCGAGGATGATGGTGAAAGATAAGTGAGTTTCTGACTGTGTGACATCCACAGACCAAGGGCAGAGGAAAAACTACCCCAAATGTAAGAAAAGAAGTCAAACAATAGTAAAAGACAGGCTACATACGCGGAGCTCAGCTAATGTGCGTCTTGGCTCATGAAAGCGTCACGTGATCTCCAATCATAACTAGTTATGATTGATTATTCATATTTCCCCTTTGAGCTTATTCGCTATACGGTGTAGAGCTTGCCCATAGCGCTTTCCTCCAAGGGTGGTTACGCCTCTTTCAGTTCAGTCTGTTTCCTTGCGTGAACCCTGAACTACACTTTTCCATCACTCTAGCACATTAGCTTAGCGAAGTTCGACGGAGGAACTCACTATTAGAGACCAATACAAGGTAGGTTTCCTCACGTGAACTCTTGTATTGGGTTGGTGCTCCACATGTAGTGGCTCCTCATGCGGCCCCATGTGTGTGTCTTCTCCACCTTTTATCCTTCAGTATTAATGTTTCCCCTAGACAGCTCTTCTGTCTCTAGGTTCTGAGTTTTTGGTAGTTCTCTCCTTTCGTGAAGCCCATCTCAGAATCCTCCCTATATAGCACTCCCTCTGTGAGTCCTTAGGTGGTTATTCACATATTACCTCCCCTTCGGGTAGGATGTGATCTTCGTAGTGTCTTTACTTTGGAATAGTCACTATCCCAATGTTTGATACCGAGACATCTCAGCCGTCTGTTATATTCTGTTTATTTAACTAGGAGGAAAGGCCCCGGCTGAAGGACCTCTGCTTTATGGTGGCTCTCTGGTTAGGAGAGCAAGGTTTAAGTCTTGGGCATTGTAAGGTTACAAGGAGGAGAGGTGCATTTATTCTGACATCTCGGTTATGTATGGTAACCCTCGTTCCCTGAGGGAGGGACGGAGACGTTGTGTCCTTCATGCCTCAACTCCGGACTGCCTCTGAGTGGGTTGACATGCTTCTCGACTCCTCAAAACAGAACAAGTGAGCAGATGCTACGCTAGTCTATTTATACCTGGATATCTGGGGCGTGTCCAGCTATGCAAATTCTGCACACCCAATTTCACTGGCCTTTTCTCAATGATGTCAGATGTGTTTGGGCTCCCAAGAGTGACCCCTAGTGTGATATACTCGACACAACGTCTCCATTCCCTCCATCAGGGAATGAGGGTTAACATACGTAACTGAGACGTTTTCCAGCTGTTGTAATAAATGATCTGTGAGGTATTTTGAGCTGAAACTTCATAGAGGGGCATAATAGGTGCCCTTTAAACCACTTCCCAGACTGTCTTAGGTTAGTAGAATGACTGTCAATAAACCAGTAAAGTCATTTTCAGTTTGGTTTTACTTTCCTTTTACTGATTTTTATTGCATTGTTATTTCATATATCAGACTTTACAGGATTATTGCACTATGCATATCAAATGATAATATGCACATGATATGCTGTAAGGTCCACCCAAGTTGCCCAATGAAGGTATCCAATGATGGCTAAAGGTTCCCTTTCTGTTTTTCTTTTCAGTGCGCAAAGTAATTTAATTTAAATCAAATCTTAATCTGACTCCATTTTACTATGACCTTAAATTTAGATTGAAATGCCAATTGGTTGTTTGTGTATTTCTAAATATTATTTTTCTGACATTTGTCTTTTCTAGCTAACTTCTACTTTCTGATTGTACTCATTCAACCGGATTCTCCAAATGAATGAAATAAACCGTTTTTATTTCTTTTTTATTTTTATTTTTTTAGGTAAATTAGGTCTATTTCACAGTGGCATTCAAGTGAGACAATACAAAAATTGAATAAAGTAATCAAAATGTCAAATTATAAAGCACTGCACTGTAAACCCTTGCTGTAGAAAAATGGCCAGATTCTGACAGTAACATACTATTTTTATATATATAAAAACAGTAATATTGTGTAGAAAACAGTGCATTTTGGGTAATATTTGCCATTTTCAAGAAAGCAGCCTACAGGAATATACTGTGAATTAACAGAGCTCAAAGTCGACATTCAGAGGCTGTGTTCAAAATCACACTCCATACTCTCATTCACTATTCCCTACATTAGTTTACTTGACCATGTGAAAGGAAGTGAGTGAATTTAGACACCTGATGATAAAAAGCAGAATCACTGAAGGACAGAGAAACAAGCAGAAAAACACAAAAAAACAAATGACGTCCAGCTTCAGCTTTTTTTCACACAGAGTATGAAACCAGTTTAGTTTTATTGAAAATTCTAACAGTTTTATTAAAAATAATAAAGTTTGTAGTTAACATTATGGAGGTCAGTGTTTGCTTTAGTGGTGCCCTTCAACCTTGACATTTACCATGAGACATTTTTTGTCTACTATAACCGTGTGTTCAAAAAGCACATTTGTTACAGCAAGAAGAAATGGATCAGATGATTTTGGTTATTTTATGATGATGCCATAATCATAGTGGACTCATCTGAATCTATGATCTTATTCAGTTTAATCTTTAATTATCTAGGTGTTATATTTGTTTTACATTTATTGATTGTAGTAGTTCTGTGACTCTACAGCATGAGATTGAACGTTTTATTAATCAATAATATTTAAGAATTTCAAAAGCTTCTTAAAGTCTTGCATCACTTAGACACTCACAGACATCAACAATCAGCATAGGAATCTCAACAATGGTGACAGAAATTTCACCAGCACGCACTCTCTCAAATGCTTCGATTTCTACAAAGTCCCTCCTTCCGACAAGTGCAGTCTGCTCTGATTGGCCAACTGGCACAGTGCATTGTGATTGGCCGAACACCACAAGCCGCGTCGGAAATATAACGCCCCTTTCCATAATAGCCAGCTTCAGCTTTCAAAATTATAGTAAAGACAGTAAATAATGTCCTTAGTTTTACCATCAGTTCAAGCCTTAGAGGGGAACAGAGTCGCGTAACAGACACAGTGATGAAGCTCATATGTGTTTGCACACAAGCCGCGATTGTATGACCGTTTCTCCCTCTCTCACACACACAAGCGCACACACACACACACAAATGACGCTGCACTGTGACTCTCTCTCTCTCTCACACACACGCGCACACACACACACACATTTACACACACACACACGACGTGCAAAATTCCGCATTTAAACTGTCAATAGCAAATACTTAAACTAATAAGAAAACATACAGTCGCTGATTCAGAAGCACCAGATTGTCATTGCAGAATTACCTCCTCTCCTAGTTTCATGAAACGGTAGTCCATAAAATGCGTTCATGTTCTGTTGTAAGTAATTTTAATGATTCCTAAATGCATCTACTTTCGGAAGGCCAAATAAAGTGCTTTTGCTTTCACATAGAAACACACAGCGTCTCCCTGACATGGCTTCATCAACACTACTGTGGTTACTGAAACCACACCTTCTTTCTTTGCACGGCACGGCAAGGCAAGGCAAGTTTATTTATATAGCACATTTCATACACAGTGGTAATTCAAAGTGCTTTACATGAAAGGAAGTGAAATAGTCATTAAAAATAATAATCACAGCAATAAAAACAAGGAATTAAAAAACAAGGAATTTAAAACAAACATTAAAACTCTTCCGCAAAAAACCTTCCAAAACACCTAACTATTCCACTACTTCACCCCCTACTTTCTTTGACCATCATAAACCAAACAAATATAACTCAGAGGTCCTACTTTCAACTGATTAACCAACACACTTGTCTTTCTTTGCCCACATTCTCTTTACCATCACAGCACTTACTTTAACCTTCTGTTATACTTTTAAAAATTGATTTAAAATGAATTTAAAACAGTTAAGGATAGAGAATGATTATACATAAAATACAGTGCAGTCAGTTCGGACGTAGCACAGTGCTAATTCAACAAATGCACAGCTAAACAGATGAGTTTTGAGTCTGGATTTAAATGTGGCTAATGTTTTATCACATCTGATCTCTTCTGGAAGCTGGTTCCAACTGCGGGCGGCATAATAGCTAAAAGCGGACTCCTCTTGTTTTGTGTGAACCCTTGGTATTTCTAACTGACTCGATTCTAATGATCTGAGTGGTCGGTTAGGTTTATATTCAGTGAGCACATCTGCAATGTATTTGGGTCCTATGCCATTGAGCGATTTATAAACGAGTAAAAGTACTTTAAAATCAGTCCTAAAAGTAACTGGAAGCCCATGTAAGGACCTGAGGACTGGTGTGATATGCTCAGATTGTCTGGTTCTAGCCAGAATCCTGGCAGCAGTGTTCTGGATGAGCTGCAGCTGTCTAATGGTCTTCTTGGGAAGGCCGGTGAGGAGACCATTACAATAGTCCACCCTGCTGGTGATAAAGGCATGAACAAGTTTCTCCAAATCTTGACTGGAAACAAAACATCTAAGATGTTTTTTCTACAAACATCTGAGATGACAGCATGCGGAATTAGTTACTGCTTTGACATGACTACTGAAACTAAGATCTGTCTCCAGAATCACCCCAAGATTTTTTACTTGATTTTTAGTTGTTTGACCCCTAGAGTCAAGATATGCATTCACCTTGAAAACTTCATGTTTGTTTCCAAATGCAATGACTTCAGTTTTCTCCTTGTTTAGCTGAAGAAAGTTTTGGCACATCCAACTGTTAATTTCATCAATGCATTGGCAGAGGGAGTCAATGGGGCATTTGGAGATAAAGCTAGGTAAATCTGGGTATCATCAGCATAGCTGTGATAGGCAATTTGGTTTGCGTGAACATTTGGGCGGCATTACGCAAATATTTCCACATCGTGATGTAGACGTGGGGGCATGTTTGAATGAGCCGTTTTAGGGGGGCGTGGACGAGTCTTAACTTTTATAAAGAGTATCTCTTTGGTTTTGAGACTTTAGTCTTTGCAACTTCAGGGATCTTATCTATGCACAATCAGCTTGTAACACTCCAAAGAGAAAGGAAAGCTTGAAATCGCATCAAATGACCCCTTTAAACTTTGTATGTTAAATTATCTTTTGAGTTTATTGATGTTATTCATTTTACTGTTTTTTATTTTATTTGTACAGCACTATGGTTGTCAGACCAGTGTTTCCCTTGTCCTGTGTTTCCCTCCCTCTTATGTCCATATTTGGTCTTCCTGTTGAAGAAGAGTTTTATTAATCAAAATATAAATTAATCAAGTGTAACCAATGTGAACATAGCCATTTATGTATCAAGTTATTCTACTATTATAAAATTGTATTTGCCTGCGTGCGTAGAGGCCTGCAGAAGAATGGAATGTGCAGACGTATGGTTTAAGGTAAAGCTGCACATCTTGTTTTGACATGATAGGGTCTCTTCCTTTAACGTAACATAAATTGGGGACTATTGTCTGCTCCAGGAAACAGATGGAGACATAGCCAAAAAAAAGGTAAACAATAATGATATAGGAAATGTATTGAACATGCCTTAAGGGAAAAAACTGTATATAAGAGGGTGCAAACCCAGATTCGAGAGATTCCCTGCAGGGTCTCTCGACTTCATTGTCTCTGATATTAAAGTCTCTATTCTGGCATCAAAACCCCAAGACTTTGAGAGTGATTCCTCACAACACCGGCAGAAGCCACCACACACGGAAGGACTATTGACCAGCCCAAACGGCATAACCAAGTATGCATAGTGCCCCGAAGTCATGGAGAAAGCTGCCTTCCATTCATCACCCTCACGGATGCGAATGAGATTGTAAGCGCTGTGAAGATCTAGTTTGATGAAATACTTGGCTGATCAGAGCTGTTCCAATGCTGGAACCAGTGGTATAGGGTAGCGAAAATTGCCAGTGATGCTTTGACTTTGCTAAAGGCTTTGATTAAGTACTTATATTCCTCAGGAAGCTTGCGTGCATTGGTAGATTTGTTTACAGTCCTTTGGAGAGCAAGGTCTAAACATTGTTGATGACAGGAATCAGAACACTGAATTATCTGTTTTGTCAGTCCATGAAATACGAGGGTTGAGCCTCTCTAGCCAGGGAAGTCCAAGGATTATGGAAGTAATATTTTATTATTATTATTTAATATTGATTTGCGTAAGGTGTCGCATGACGAGTCTGCATTTTGGCAGATAGTAGCCTATGTTTTGCTTGCCTATTGCATGGCTTGAATGGATATTTAGCATTTTTTACAACATACAACAAGCAGCTCAGTGTTTCATATGTATGTCAGGAACCATTACATATTTATGTCAGGACCATTTACATCCATATGTAATTTAATGTACACAGAACAAAACTAAGAAATAGATTTCAGAATATAGATTACTTAGTCAGCCATTTCAGTAAGATTTAATGTTACTGAATATATGTGTGTGCCTGCTTTTGTGCATTTAACTTGAATCGTGTCCGACAAATATCTGTTTTAAAGCAGTGGGTAATGTTTGACGTGCTTATTGCTAGTGCAGCAAAAATAGACTCGGTTTGGTTTGCCCCCCCCCAAGCTCAAATGTCAAGCTACGCCTATGGTTACATCATACAGTATTTCTTTTTACATGTTTTTACAGGGTTGTGTGAAACCCTGAAAAAATGAGAACATATAGAGAGCCCACCTATGCCTCTCCCTACTCAGGACACAAGTTAGGATTTCAAGAGCTAGAGCATAACACTAGCAGCAGTAGAGGAGGGGGCATTGATGCTTGGATGAATACTGATACATTCAAACTTTCTTTGAATTTTAAAATGAATCTTTAAATTTTAAAATTAATTATTCATTTTAATTGCCTTATGTCTGCATTTGACATACTTGACAGACTTGCATTGCATTCAGGGTATACATAGTCTCATTTCATGCATTCCATGAGAATTCAAACAGGGATGGCCTAATTGATCTACAGGAAAACCAGCGGTAGAAATGTTTATTACTTAAAAAGATGACATTCTTCTGTGAAGCATGTATATACATTGTTGAATTATTGTTAATTAAATTAAATAAACTAAGAGAGGGAGTGAAAACGGCTTTGTATTTTGAGTTTATTTTCTTATCATTTACAGTACTGAAAGTATACAATGCTCTCAGAAATGATAGATAATCTCATACTTCTCATGCTTTTATATCTTTATTCACAACACCTTTTGATAACACATTGGATAGATATTACAGGAATGATGGATTTTATGTCAGTTTGGTAATTTAATTACAATGTGATGACTTGAGCCGACAGTTCCCATTCAGCACCTCTAAGGGTGATTTGAAACATGTATTATGCTTTGTCTGCTATAACGATCAGACTGTTAGCATTTCTAAAATGAAGCAAGATCAATTGTAGTATATCCAGTGGCCAATTTCTGCAACCCTGATCTTTATAAAGATGTCTCAGCATCTGTTGTTTATCAGTTCTTGAACTTGTGTGAGGCATTCCACACGCTGCTTTAGATCAGCTCTCCTTCTTTTAGTAGTTCGACCATATCTGCCCCATTCCTCATTTCCAGCATTTGATGTTGCAGTGTCTTAGCTGCATCCTTTAGCATGAGGAGGATTAGCAGCATAGTCTGTTAGGCATTGATAGATAATCTATAAGGACACAGGACATGAATTAAAATAACATTCACTTGAAAAACAAAGTTATTTTCTCAGTGTGAAGAACATTTTAAAATGTTTAAATACCCCCATTTTTTTTCATTAAAAAATGAAAAGGTTTTATGGATGTTAAAGGTTCTTGAACTGATGCCAACAACAACATTTATTTAAGTGTTAAGCATGTATTTCTATGCCACTAGTGTCAACAAAAAGCCCATCTGGTATCAGTCGATGGTTGTGTCAGTGTTGCTGAATAGGGCTGGTTGGGACCCTTAAATAAACAGACAGTGTTTTAGGAAATGCACGTATGAATTTCTTACTTATAGTTAAATCCCCTTTAGATATTACATTGTGTACATAACAGTCTTGTAAGAAAAATTATGTATGTAAATTAACATTTTTATGGTGTATGAATGATTACTGATGAATTTACTGTCAGTGTTAATAAATTAAGACATACCTCATAATAAAGAGTCAGTTTTTCTGGTACTAGATTTCTCGTATCCAACAATGCACAGCCTTTGGAATTTAAAACGATGTCATCTTCACGGAGGTTCTCATAACGTTCTAGCCCAGTCATCTGATGGATGTCAGATTCATCAAGTTTCTTTTGTAATACCTTGTCCTGGGTGAAAATCAGATGCTCCATATCAATAAACTCCTTGATCCTTTTCTCCACTTTGGCCTCTTGTTTTGATTGAATCTCATCAATCTTTTTCTGAGGAGTACAACATAATATATCAAATAATAATAATAATAATAATAATAATAATAATAATGTAAAGGTTTTACTTACAGAGACATTGCATTTCAGTGATGGGTACTGAACAAAACATAAATTACATAATTACCTGAACTTAGTTTGAACAATCTCTAGAGAAAAAAATAAATTAAATAAAAAAATGAATAAAATGACAAGTAAAGAAAATATCTTTATTGCCAAAAATGTTTAACTGTACATTTAGAAAATGCACACTGTACCTCGTACATATTTCAGTGTTTGCATAGCTGGCTCTTGAAGGGCTGCCACATGGTCTTGGATGACATATTAAAATTCACTGAACTCACTGAACGTTAGCAATTCTCTGCCACGATGCATCTCATTATACTTGGCTATCATTTCTTTCACTTTTGCATAGACTAAAATGTGTAATAAAGATAAGAGAAAGTCAGTTTTAGGGATCCTGGTACAGTCCTAAAAAGAAACCAATAGTTTTAACATATCTTGACTCACATGGTTCTTTAGTGTCTCTCAGGTGGCTGTCCCATTTCTTGAACACAGGATGTAGGAGTCAGTGGCGGAGTGGCCATCTGGAGCACCGGGAGTTTTCCCGGTGGGCCGCCGTATAATGTGGGCCGGCCCTTTGCGTAAAAATAAATAAATAAATAAATATATATATATATATATATATATATATATATATATACATATATTAGTGCTGTCAAACGATTAATCGCGATTAATCACATCCAAAATAAAAGTTTTTGTTTACATAATATATGTGTGTGTACTGTGTATATTTATTATGTATATATAAATACACACACATTCATGTTACGTTTATATATTAAATATATTTATATATGATATCATTTATATGAATATAAATATAAATATATACACCTAAATACATGTAAAAATTTTCAAAATATATGCTGTAAACGAAACCATACGAACAACAGCCGACTCTTATCATTAGTGTTCTCATTTTACATATCATTTTGTTTTCATTAAAGTCCAGATATAACTGTAAGTGTGTAGGAATACTGATTAGCAGAGAACAAGTAGTTGAAATTCAGTTTAAATCCACTAGATGTTCTAAGCGTGTGAAATACTGTTTGTCTGGATTACTTCAGCCTACGAAAGAAGCTTGTAAAGTGGCGTAGGCCTATGTGAAGAGTTCATTTGCAAAAACAGATCACTCCGTGTTAACCATTTTCAAAAATCATTTTTTTTCATTGTGCATTCCAATTAATCTCAATCAAATTGCAGTTGGGTTATTTTGATTAAGTAAAAATAACTAAAAAAAATAAATAAAATAATACAGCAAACTAACAATAAAACAATAAAAACATAATAAAAAATGAGATTTTTGACAATTTTTAAAAAATGAGTATTTAGTTTTTGCAAATAAACTCTTCATATGTTGATATACTGTAACAATGTATCAGCATAATAACACATTTGTATTTTGTATTTTTGTAAGATGTCAAATAAAATGTATTTGACCATTGTGTTGATTATTTTAAAAAATACAGTTTTGAATGGACTTCCGTATCTTTCACAAGGAAAGTGTCACATCCATGAAACTCAACCCATGTAACCGCATCAGTTCAATAAGTATGCTCTCAAAATTATTTGATGCTGGGACCAACAGAGGCTAATTTTGGAGGGGGTGCTTTTCACGGCAGCCTGGTCTCACAGGAAGTGCACCCCCTTCGTATCTCTCACTAGGAAAGTGTCACATCCATGAAACTCATCTGTCCTGTAACTATACTGGCAAATTAATTTGATGCTTGGAGAAACACACCACTGTCATAAATATACTGTATTACTCGACATATCAATATTGTTTTTACACTAAATGTTTTATTTTACAGTTAATTGCATCTGCCTATTTGCATATAAAATAAATGGAAATGTAGTCATAAGTATCCTACATATTAACTGCATTATTCATTTAATTTAGTGTAAAAGTTTTATTGTAGTTTACATAATTACACCATAAAATGATCAATAACTAAATCATAATGTAGCCATATTAGGTCAAGCCATTTTATTACAATTTCTGTTAATATAAATAGCATGTGATGTGTCAGATTTTTCTGCAAGCATATTTTGGCATTGTTTAGTAGTCTCACCCAACACCTTTTTTTTTTAATTCTACAATTTTAACTTGTGATAAAATCTAAAACTTAAGAGGTTAATTTTGTTACAACAATGGTTTACAGATTGCAGCCAATGAGTACTACAGCCATATAGTGGCTTTTGATAGTTTTGATATTTTATTACCATAATATGTCACCAGATGTCACCAAAGTCACCAAAATTTTAGATTTTTTTTTATTTTAAATTTTATTTATTTTTTATTTATGTTCTGCATAAAAATATATTACTTTTAGAGGTAAATAAATAAATAAAAACACCAAAAAATAAATAAATAAAATATGCATAAATTGATAAAAGCAATGTGACGGCAAATTTGGAGAAACCCCATTAAGACAGGACGTTAACAGGAGAATATGGATCCAATATTGTATCAAACTATTTTGGATTACAAAACAAAAGGGCAGTATCTGATAAACATTAAAAAAAAGAAGAAGAAAAAAAAAAGAAATTCGATGAAAGGCTTCAAAGTATGTCCTGGAAGGTAAGTTTTGGTGAGGATTTCAGGTTTAGCCTAAGAATCATGCAATCAGGTTTAGGCCAAACAATCATGCAAATCAATTTAGTTGACGCTTTTATCCAAAGCGATTTACAAATGAGGACAATAGAAGCAATCAAAACCAACAAAAGAGCAATAATGTGTCGTAATAATAATGTGTGCTGTGATAAGTCTCCGTTAGCCTATAACGCAGAGGTGACATGGACTTGGGATGAACGGTTGAGAAATCTTCGGTAACACTTTCTATGAAGCCCGTATTTATAATACATTATAAGGGTAGTCTTAAGGCATTATAATGAATGCATAATGCATTATAAAAAACCTTATAATGTGTTATAAAATGTCATGAATAATCATAACAACAATTATAATACATTATAGTAATTACGTATTTGTGGTTATGACTTTTAAGAGTATGATTATTTATAACACACAATGAACACCATATTAAATCTACTTCATTTGTAATGAGCTATATCATATCTTGACATTGTATATTTAAGATCTGCACAGTACCTTACTACATCTCTTGAGTGCAATGTTTATATATATAAAACTATTTGTATTAGTAGACTTAGGTAGGGTAGGTAAAACGTTCACATTCTTGCAAAGTATCCTATACTCAGTTTGTCTGTTGAGGAACCATCAAAATAAAGTGTTAGCATACAGTATATTTAGCAGACACACTACTATTACTCTCATGACTGCTAGTTGACATGTAGTTGCAGAGTTACTTATCAACAGCTGTCTAAAGGGTGCCATCAAAATAATCAAACATATCATATTTAAAAAAAAAATGTTCAAAGCAAATGTGTCATATTACACATTCATCTGATCTGATATCTGATCTTATGGCTGTTGGAGAATTTTATTATTATTATTATTATTATTATTACTTATAAGTGGTCTTTGTCTGCTTTAAGTAAAGTGACATAAGTAACGTGGCAAGATATGAGACTTATAATACATTATAACTATGAGAAATATAATCTATTGTAACTTAAGAGGATGGATTGTGTTCATTGTTTGTTATAAATCATCATACTCTTAAAAGCTATAACCACAAATAAGTATCATAATACATTAAAACTGTTCTTATGAATATTCATGAGATGATACAACATATTATAAAGTTATTTATAATGCATTATGCATTCATTATAATGCCTTAAGAATACCTTTATAATGTATTATAAATACGGGCTTCATAGAAAGTGTTACCAAATCTTCCTCTCTCTCCTCCTCTATAGAGTCAACAGAGTCCCAGGCCACATCCTTTTCAGCCACAGCTTTGGACTGGGAGCGAAGCCCCACCCTAGGCTTCCTGCCTCTCATCACAGTCTTGCGAGTAGCCATCCCACTTCTGACACCAATGGCCCAATGTCAGGCGAAAGGGTTCACACACACCAAAAATTTGACAAAAAATCCAAAAATCCCCCCCCCCCCAAAAAAATGATGGCAATACTCGCAGAGATGTTAAGTATAAAGTGATGATTTATTATTTACAGTGCTTCAGAGGTGAAACAGTCCCAGTAGAAAAACGACCAATTCTATATACAAAGTAACAAATGAACACTGAAGAACAAAACAAACAGATAAATATATACATGCAAACTTTGCTTTTGGAATTGCTCATGGCACCACAGTTGTACGCTCGCTCGCCAGGTAAAGATGCTGTGGAATTCTTCCCTGGCATCTGGACACTAGGGGCCTCATTTATAAAGCGTGTGTATGCACAAATTTGATCTTAGAATATGCATACACTTAAATCCTGTTTAATGTGCTTAGCGTCACGTCAGGGTCTGAGCAGATGTACACACTTTTTCTTGTCAGAGTATTGCAGGTTTTTGAAAATTTAAGATGTTCTTGCAGCTTGCTGTTCTAAATTATGATGATTGGTGATCTTTTATATGTTGATGACATTAATTATGAGTCATTTACAAAGCAGAAAGCTGAAACCATTCAGTTGCGTGCAAGTTCAAGATCATTTGCGATTCATAGATTTCACATCAGAAAGAGACGCATACGCATGTTTTCTCTTTGTACATTCATTCTATGAATCACATGTGCGCATATTCAAGAGATGATTGTAAGATCAAATTTAGGATGGTTTCTGCGCAACATTTTTTAAATGAGGCTCCAGGACTTCTCATACCTGATGGGTCCCCTTGCTGTCTACAATGATGGGCGAGGGACTCTGGTTGGGGACTCTGGTCACCAATCTCCTCCTCCTCTCCAGTGGCACCACTGGCGGGCTTTAATAAATATACATGAAAAGTTGGAGAGATGTATTCAGTGGAAGATAAAACCAAGCAATATGATACAGGAGTAACCTGTCTGATTGTTTTGAAAGGACCCATGTACCTGGGACTAAGTTTCTTGCTAGGAAACCAGAAGTGAAAATCACAAGTGGAGAGCGAAACCCATTGACTAGGCTGATACTGAGGATGAGGACAACGATGATGATCGGATTGTTCTTTCTGTCTTTGTACAGCTCATTGAAGATGTACATGCACAGCAAAATCCCTGGTGTTAAATTAACACTGTTGGGTGTCTATATGGGTCCATCCTACAGATTGTTAAAAGTAACACTGAAGCAGTGTTAAAGTTAATGAGGTAGTTAAGAGATTCATTGAGTGATGACTGACCATTACTGAACACACCTGATGTTAACAAGCAGAATCACCAAAGAAGAAAATCACAATTTTTAAGTCACCATTATAGTGGTCAGTGTTTACTTTAGTTGGGCTCTTGACCCTTGACTTGTTAATATTATGTTTTTTTTGGCTGATATAACTTAATTATAACAGCCAGACCAGCAAAGAACTAAAGTCATCAGGTGGTGATGATTATGTTCTAACATAATCATTATTTGACCTGAATCATTGCACTCATTTAAAGTCAAAAAATTTAAAGTCTGTATTAAATTTCCTTTATTGATTACAACAGCCTTGTGTTTCTACAGCGGAAGACTCTATTTTCTACAAATTTAGAAAGGATTTTTTACAAGCTTTTCTGATAAAAATATATATATATATTAGAGAAGTCTTTTTTTAGGCACACACAGACATCGAGAATCAGTGTTGTATGAACCTCAACAATGGTGACAAACAGCATATTCAGAAAAACAGATCAACTCTGAACATCACAAAACAGCAAAAATAAAAGAAAATAGTAAGAATAAAAGAAATCACAAAGACAATTCGGCTCATAATTTATTCATGCCGCAATGCATGATGGGAGCCATGGATGAGTTTTGATTGGCTTCAACATGCGTTTTTGATGGTCACCGCTGTTGTGATTCTTGACATCTGTCTAAATTAAAGTTTTTTTTTTTACGTTTTTGATTAAAATAATTTTTAAAAACATCTGTCCGATTATGCTGAAAATGCCAGATCTTATGTTGCTCACAGTGTTGACGTAACCAACAAAGAAAACCTAACCCAGTTATTCAGGTCAAAACATAATCATCACCACCTGATGACTTTTGCTCTTTCTTTGTCTGGCTGTTATAATTCAGTTATAGCGGCCAACTAAAAAATAACATTAAAAGTCAAGGGTCAAGAGCCCAACTAAAGTAAACATTGACCACTATAATGGTGACTTAAAAATTGTGATTTTCTTCTTTGGTGAGTCTGCTTGTCAACATCAGGTGTGTTCAGTAATGGTCAATCATTACTCAATGAATCTCTTAATTACCTCATTAACTTTAACACTGCTTCAGTGTTACTTTTAACACTCTGTAGGATGGACCCATATAGACACCCAGCAGTGTTAATTTAACACCGGGGATTTTGCTGTGTCCCTTTCAATGTGTGGTTGGCTTCCAGCATCTCTTATTCCCCTAGCCAGGAGAACCCACAGACCTTCCAGCTGTTAATGATTGGTTGCAAAGAAGTGAAGCAACCTGGAACCAAGCCCACGGGAACGTTTTCCTATAGGAACATTGATTTGTAACATTCCAAAAACATAAAAATATCCAGTTTCCTTAATGTTAGTAGAATGTTATTTAAAGGTTAGTATGATGTTCCTGAAACATTCTTTCAATCATTCAAACACCTGCTGTGAACAAGCACTGAAATAGAAATAAGAACACAAACTACAACTTTCTTCAGCCACAGCCTTAGATAAACTGAAGATAAAAGACATTACATTTCTCAAGATCTGATTAAACAACTCCACAAACTGCATTACCAGCTTCAATTATTACTAACCAGGGGTGCGTTTCCCAAAAGCAACTATGGTCACAAGTTCCGTCGTTACCAATAGAGTTCAATAGGACTTACCACCATAGTTCGCTAACGATGCTTTTGGAAAACGCACCCCAGATTGACTTTATTTCTGTCACACGCCTACAGCAGTTCTTATTGAGAATTAACAGGTTTAGATGTTGACATCTTATTGAAAATGTTTAGTTTGAGGTAACCATCATGGAGATCAAGGTTTGCTTTAGTTGGTCTCTTGACCCTTGACTTCTATTAAGTTGGTTCTTTTGCAGCAGTTGCAGGTGTTTTCAAAAAACATTTCTGTGTTGATAAAGCAGATCAACATGTCTGCTTTAATAACTGCGTTGTTAACTTTAGTCTTGTACAATTGTGCTAATTCAAATGACTAACTTTATCAATTGATAAGCAATATTAGTCCAACAAGCAAAAATTATACGTTGCACTTTCTGTAAATTTGCATCAACCAAATGTGTAAAGGTTTTATTTGTACAGAACATTCTCAACCTAATCTCAGAGAACAGTTAAAAAGTGCTTATAAAAATAAATATTCCAAATATTATTACCAAAATCCACAAATTACCATAAGTAAAAGTACTGAATATAACATAACTATTCAGTGCATAAATTCCTGTCATGAATTTGGCAAAAAGGTTTTGCTGACAATGTATTTTACATTTTACCTGATGTTATGTTCAACTCTGTCTTCACTGGTACTTGTCTTTGTGGACAGTATTATAATGATGATTTAAATTAAAATCTTTAATTACAAATTTTGTTTCCAAACAAACCAAACATTTTAGGGCCCCTTAACTCAGTAAAAAGAAAATCTGTTTTGCATTTTAACTGGAAAATATGATTTTCACTGTCAATTTTATGTTTCTTTTTGATCATCCTACTGAGTAAAATTAAATTAAATTCAGTAAAACTGAACAGGAGTACTTGTATTTTCACCAGAGTAATATTTTATTAGAGTATCTTTTACTCAAGTACATGATTTGAGTACTTCGTCTACTCCATTTTTCACAGACATTTTCCTTTCCATCTCAATGGAAAGCAGATCTTGTAAACATCGCCTAACTTTACCTGTTCTTTTATTGTTTTCTTTTTGTAGTGGAAAATTGTTTATTAATATTTTGTCCAAGTGAACACTCTTGCACTTCAAGGTTATCCTATTCCCAGTTTGTATTCAACTAGTTCCCTGGGAATTTCTTCTTTTTTTTCCGCATAAACACAAAAACCTAATATGCACATTTCCTTCTTATGTTTTTGCTTATCGATCTTTTTTTTGTTTGTTTGTTTCAGTCAGATGTCTTTGATGTGCGGTATGCCTAGCAAACCCCATCCAATGCCCCAGACACGTGTGTACTCTTAGTTCTCTTTTTTTATTTCTTATTTCTTGTAAGTATTACAGAACCTCAGACACTTTGATCACCTCAGACGGACAATACACACACAGTGTATTAACATACAGACATCTGATTCCACATCTAACTGAGAGAATATATGGGAAAATGCCTCTCTCTCATATGCATTAGTTCCTTTTCATCCACTTCCTTCCCCTTACCCATCCTCCCTCCACTTAGCTCACCCAGAATCGTCAATAGTATAATATAATGTTCTACATGAATGCAAGTGATATTTACAGTCATGTTTGGTATCATTTGAATTGTCTCTGTATGTCTGGTACAATGGTCTCAGTCTTCCAAGAAGTAAACGAAAAGGTTATACAGATCCTAAGAGTTTAGAGATATTTTGCTCACTGTAGAGCAGAGGTCTCCAACCCTGCTCCTGGAGATCTACCATCCTGTAGACTTCAGTTCCAACCCTGCTCCAACACACCTGCCTGTAATTATCAAGTAGCCCTGGACCAGAGGCGGACAATCCAGGGGACAAAGAGTAAAAGTCCTGCCATATATTTATTCCACCCATGAACTCAGCAGCTGATTTCACCAGAGGAGGAACCAAGTCATTCCTTTCAACTCACAAGCAAGTCTCAAGTCAAATCCCAAGTCCTCAAAGAGTTAAAGTTAATGAGATAATTAAGTGACTAATTAAATGATGATTGTGCATTAGTGATGAACACCTGCTGTTATTGAGAATTACAGAGGATCAGATGTTGATGTTTTATTGGTTAAAATGATGCCACCATCATGGAGATCAGTGTTTGCTTTAGTTGGGCTCTTGACCCTTGACTCCTGTGTTAGATCTCTTTCTGTAGCAAATATATGTGCTGTTGTAAAGCAGAGAGATCAGTGCTCTACATTGAGCAACTATGCTCAAAACTATGGACTTATGTTTTTTTTTGTGTGTGTTTAGGTTTTGAAAAATCAACCCTGTGAAACTACAGCATGCAAGGAATGTGTTGCTCTAATAGTTATTATGAATTCATTTGAAATCTACTGTATGTAATGCATATAAACACTTAAACTCTTCTGCTATTTAGACACACACAGACATCAAGAACCAGCATATGAATCTCAACAATGGTGACAACCAACAAAATTTTTCATGCTGCAATGCATGCTGGGTAAGAACATAGTAAAAACTCCCATCATGCACTGCAGTATGAATAATTATTGTCACCACTGTTGAGGATCATATGATAAGTGTTCATGTCTAAAAGCCTGAGCTGATGCAATTCTTCCCCTCTAATATGTAATCACTACAGTGGCATTTGTTTAATAGGACTTTTTTTCTGCAATTCAATAATAACTGAATATCACTCAATAAACCAAAGAGAGACACCTTCTTGATGTTCATTCAAATGATTTAAAAGCAGAAAACGTAAACTAATCTGCTACATCAAGCTTTTGATTCAGCAAAGCACAAATGTTTACTGTGACATAATATTGTATTTGTTTAGAAGCAAATTGCTTTGGTTTACTAAAAGGGTCAAGAGCTCAACTAAAGCAAACACTGATCTCCATGATGGTGGCATCATTTTAACCAATAAAACATCAACATCTGATCCTCTGTAATTCTCAATAACAGCAGGTGTTCATCACTAATGCACAATCATCATTTAATTAGACACATAATTATCTCATTAACTTTAACTCTTTGAGGACTTGGGATTTGACTTGAGACTTGCTTGTGAGTTGAAAGGAATGACTTGGTTCCTCCTCTGGTGAAATCAGCTGCTGAGTTCATGGGTGGAGTAAATATATGGCAGGACTTTTACTCTTTGTCCCCTGGATTGTCCGCCTCTGGTCCAGGGCTACTTGATAATTACAGGCAGGTGTGTTGGAGCAGGGTTGGAACTGAAGTCTACAGGATGGTAGATCTCCAGGAGCAGGGTTGGAGACCTCTGCTGTAGAGGGTGTATCATTTCCCCAGTGCTTTTCATGCAAATTGCCATCCTTGATCAATGCAAATTCCAATTGTTAGTTCCTATCTTTTGGGGGATGTCTGGGTATTTAAGTAAAAACTGCAAGAGGGTCAGGGCAATTCTGAAGCCAGAATGTGCCCGTAGCATGAAGTGTGTCCACATACTTCATACTATGTATTTTTCTAATGTCAGGTATGCATCTTTTACTCTTAGATTCATATCTGAGAATTTGATGTCTTGTATTGATTTGATATCTTTAGATTGGCTGTATAATTGGCATAATACATCTTTACCTGACTGATAATAAATTGTTATATTTGATTTATTCTGAATGTTATTATTATTAAGAATTGTCATTATTAATATGTTGATATTATATTAAAATGATTAAAATTATAATAAAATATTATTAAATATTATTAAATTATTATATTATATTATATTATATTATATTATTAAAATTGTTATTATTGAGAATTATTTTCTCAAATAGATTAAGTGAAGGCGTATGTTTCCGCAAATCTGCATTCAGGGTTAAGTGCATACTAGATCTCAGGTTAAATAAAGCATAGGGCACATCAGGTGAGATTTTAGATTTCTGACTAACTGCTTGGCTTTAGTTAAGTTATACTCAGTTACATTAACTATGGGGGGCTAGTCATAGTACTGGTCATAACCGTTGGTTATTTTCTCAGCTTTAGTTAAGTTGTACGTAATTATATTAACTATCGGGGGCTAGACATATGGTACTAGCATACCCAGATAGCAAATTTTTGTCAGCCCAGATCCAGCGCACATCTGGCACATGTGGAATGATGATCTGGCCCACATGTGGCGTGGAATGATGGCACTTGGGCGGACCGCTCCTATTTGCTAGATCTGTGCCAAAAGCAGGCCATGGCGATGCCACATGTCAGCCAAGAGAAAAGAAATAAACCACACGACCTTATCTGAGCCACAAAATCTTCATATATTATTATGGAGTCCTGTTAGCTTGTTTAAGCTTGTTAACAAGCAAAATTACTGAAGGAAAGAAGAGAACAGAAAAAAGAAACAAACAGAAACAAGAACTACAACTGACTTAAGCCACAGCCTTAGATGAATTCACCTGAAGATAAAATATATTAAATCTCTGAAGATCTCAGCAGAGGAGGATTAAACAACTCCACATTATTATTTTCACTTATTATCATATTCACTTATTACTAACCAGACTGACTTTATTTCTGTCAGATGTCTACAGAGTTCTTATTGAGAATTAACAGGGGTTTAAATCTGTTTTTTTTTTTTCATTTGAAGTCATCATAATGGTGACTGGTGTTTCAATTAATTGGGCTCTTAACTCTTCTTACAACTAGTTTGTCTTTGCTGGCTGTTATCATAGTGTGTTTATCAAACACATTTGTAGTAGCTGATAAAGGCAAAATGAAATCAGGTAACGATAGTCAGCTATTGATTATTCATCATCATAATACAATAGCCTGATTCACTAATGTCAGTTGACTGCAGCGATCATGTTGTACTTATAATACATTTGCTGTATAAAACTGCAGCCTACGGTCAATAGTATTGGAGAACCAGTTAAAGATAAAAAAAAAAAACACAAAAGTTAAACTCTAATAACACACAAAGTCATCATAAATCAATACATGGCCCCAACAATGGCGACAATAGAAAGTGTAATGTTGCAATGTATGCTGGGTAGTGATGGTGAGATGAAGCTTCATGAAGCTTTAAGCTTTTCAGCCAAGTGGTTCACAAAAGGGTTCATTTCTGGAGGCTTCATTTGCTCACAATACCACCTGGTGGCCAAAGAGTGTAAAACAAGCAGATATATTACAGACAGAGGTGGAAAGTCCAGGGGTCAGAAAGTAAAAGTCCAGCCATATGTTTATTCCACTCATGAACTCAGCAGCTGATTTCACCAGAGGAGGAACCAAGTCATTCCTTTCAAGTCACAAGCAAGTCTCAAGTCAAATCCCAAGTTATTGGTTAAAATGATGCCACCATCATGGAGATCAGTGTTTGCTTTAGTTGGGCTCTTGACCCTTGACACCTGTGTTAGATTTCTTTTTATAGCACTGCATGTGGTGTTGGAAAGCAGAGAGATCAGTGCTGTACAGTGAGTAGCTGTTTTCATATGAAGAGTTAATCATCAGGGGCTGACCTGTTTACATCCAAAATGTCTTCTTTTTTTTTTCTTTTTTTTTTTGCATTTAGATGTGCAGGTTTTGAATCACCAACCCTGTGGAGCTACAGCATGCAGTTATAGTGAATGAATTTTAAATCTATGTAATGCATATAAATTAGTGGTGTCAAAATTAGCGCGTTAACGCATGCGATTAATTTTTTCTGATTAACGCGTTAAAAATATTTAACGTAATTAACGCAGGGGCGGGG
>JAFVLL020021335.1:0-15391 GCA_021397915.2 Tor tambroides
GGAGTTGTAAAATGAGCCTATTTCCAAAAAAAGTGGAGTGTTCCTTTAAAGGGCCACAAAATTGTTTCTTACAAAATGACAAAATTTGAAAGCTGACACTTTGTTTCATAGGGAAGGTTAGGAAATGTAATAGGTTACAGATTACAAGTTACACTATTTAAAATGGAATAAGTAGTGTAACTATTTCAATTACTTTATTAAAGTAATGTAAATGATTACATTTGATTACTTTTTAATTACTTTTCTAAATTTCTAACAAATGTTTTTAACTGTTAATCATTTAGAAACATTTAAAACAGGCAGGGTTAACTTTACAGTAGTATTCAACACTTATTACTATCAGACTTTCAAAATCCTTAAATCACTTGAATTAAAATTATAATTTAATTTTAAAGCACTGCCACCACAGAATCAGACTTTAGCACTTCTTTTTACTTTGAGATCATTCTGAGGTTAAACACAGATTTAAAATCATAACAAGAAACCATTTAATTGCTATGATACTGTTTCTCAAAAAACAGTTCAAGGGCGCACATCCAACAGGCAAAAAGCTCAATGTGGGTGCTCCACCACACAAGAATTTGAACCAAAAAAATCAAAGCATACGCACACCACAGCTCCAGAGACAGAAAAATATTTATTTATGTTCTCACCACAGGTGACGTTTCGAGCTTAGATGCTCTTCATCAGACAATGATACTGTATGATACTGTTTCTGAAATAAAATCTTCGCATGACAGGAAACACTGGCATCTAACAATGCCTTGGAAAAAACAGTTAAACTTAAAAAATAAAATGCATATATACAAACTCAAATAGGAAATAAAACAGTTATCGAATAAACATGTGCCCTATTCTGTGTCCTAAACTCCTGAAACCCTGGCGTCACATATTTTAAAGCAGTCAATGCAATTTGGGAAAGAAATCAATCATACCTCTGTGTGTGTAAATATTCAGATGTAACCCCCTTTGTAATCCTTAACTCAGTAACCTAACTGTAACAGATTACAGTTAAATTGATTTTGTAATTAAATTACATAATTCTGTTACATGTAACATATATACAGTAAAATATGTATATACACACACACACACACACAACCAACATAGCCATTTCCAGTAGGCTGAAATAAAATATAGATTTATAATAAAGCCATAAATGCAACTGTAAACAGCAAACAACAGCAAGCTTTTATTTAATCACCATAGAAACTGGTCAGAGCCTTCTGACTGAGCACAATATGTCCTCTGATGATAAACTCTCATTGTGGACACTCAAGTCTCTGGTAAGAGTCCTACAGTATTTAGCCAAGACTCACTGATGAAGATCCAGCACTGAACTTCTTCCAGCATCTCATTTTCCTAAAAGCTCACTGAGCTCTTAAACTCAAACACCTACTTGAAACAGTTGCGTTAAATAAACATAATCATATCTTTGACACTGAGGTGACATGCTGCTCTACAGCCCGCCTCCCCAACTCCTGTCCTCCAGAAACATCAACCGCCAGGGTAACACCCACTGAAGAGAGGCCGAATGCTGAGGGGAGCCATTTATCTCTTTCACTCAGCCACAAGGGGACGAAATACACGTCTTGTGACCTTTCTAAACAACTCGCCACAGCACTTTGAAAGACCATAGAAGGAACACTTTATGGTGAGTTGAAAGGAGGAACGATTCGCCAGGCTCTTGTGCTGCAGAGCTGAGCAGATGAGCATCCTTGAATCTGGTGTGTGTATGCGTGTTCTGTAGGTTTTATGATGGATTTTATTCCTGTAGAAATCCAATGGACGGTAATATCACATCTTGCTGATCAAAAGGAACATCTTATGCAAGTGCTTATAATCAGTAGCGGCAGCATAAGCTTTATGCAAGTACGCTTAAAAGTACACTTTCACTCTTAAAAATAAAGATTCTTAATTGGTATTAATGGTTACATGAAGAACCTTTAACATCCATAGAACCGGAGCATTGCAAAAAAAGGTTCTTTATAATAGAAAAAGGTTCTTTAGATTATTAAAATATTCTTTGCACTAAGAACAAATGGTTCTTTTAAGAACTGTTCACTGAAAGGTTCTTTTGGGAACCGAATACGGCATTGCTGCAAAATGCCCTATTTACAGGCTTTGTTTTTAAGAGTGTACTTGTTGAAGTCAAAATGATCTGATCAGCTGCCCCTTTCAGCTGACATCACTACCTGTTAGTTCATCAGATGTTCATTTATATTCATTTATGTTAACCTAAAACAGTTAAAAGCAAAATTCATTATTAAATACCATTACAGTGATAAATTCTGCCTTTTCACAATTCAGTTCATTTATGAAATTCCTTTATTCTTTATTATTGAACATCCTGTTTAATTCTGAAATATATCACATTGCGGAAATGGGTTTGCAAATGATATTTCTAATTGCTTTCCAAAGTTATGAAAATGCTGAAAAGGTGAATAAATGCAGGAAATAAAGAGTTTTTATTCTAGACTGCTTTGCAAAAAGGTTTTATTTTGAAATACTGTAACATTCTGGAATGCAGTGCCACCATCCACACAACAACGCAGGGCTGCTTTTTCCAAAAACATCATAAGCCTAAGTAGATCATAGAGACTATCAGTGCCAATGGTTTCTACAATCTGCTTAGGCTTGCAATGCTTATATATATATATATATACACATACACAAACTCACACAAATGACAGAAAAAAAAAAAAAAAAAAACTCCCTAAGCAATGACAAGATGTGTCTAAGCAACCATTCTGTACACAGAAAGGGAAATCCTCTCCATTTAATTTGAATCACAAATTCGACTCAGCTCCCAATTAGCCTACTTTACCAACATCTTCCGTGCGTTTTTCCACAGTTTTAGTAACAGCAGCTAGCACCTGAAGGTTAAATCTAACAACAATTCCAAGAGGTTATATAAATCTCTATATGACCCAGTTTCCATCTGCACTCCCCCTTTTATCTCGACAAGCCATGAAAAAGAGGCAGAAATGGAGAAGATGTCAGAGCCGCACAGAGGGAAGCGTGCGTTTGGCACCGGTGGGGAGTAAGTGACCCTTGGACAGATGGAAGCACAGCATGTCTGGCAGAGACAGTGTCAGCCTACCCTAACGGGTCATGCAGTCGCCACCATGAACCCTGGCCTCAGACAAAATAAAGCTTGTTGGGTTTTAGTTTGGGCAGAGAGACATAATGGCATATTTTCAACAAATTTTCTGGTTTTTATTTAAACTACATAAATAGAACAACAACAACATTAGTAACAGCCCAATTTCACACAAAACATTTGCAACACAAACTGCAAAATCATGATACAGCAGCAGTAGATAGTAAACAACAAAAAAGAAAAAAGCATTAATAATAATTTATAAATTAAATTACATATACACACACACATATATATATATATATATATATATATTAATACTTTAATACTTATTTTATACTATTTATATATTTAATAATTATATATATATATATATATATATATATATATATATTTATTATGTTTTATATATATATATATATATATATATCATAAAATATTTATTTGTAGGGCACAATGAGCACAGGCATCTGTTGAGTTTGGCCGATCTCCACAACAGCCTTTATCATCCCAGCCAAAAGTTGTTTTGAAAGGCTGGTCTTTGTTGATTTTTTTTTTCTTCTTTATATAAAAATAAGACGATATTTCAACCAGCACATCTTGGTCAGTGAAACGAGTCACTGAGCACTCTCATGATACGAACACATTCATAGAGGTGGGTAAGGAAACAATGAGGAAAAATGGCATTGTGGTTGTCATGGCAACCAGCTGAAAGACCTGCTGCTTTTATAACATATGTCTGACTTGATTTGGGTGTGCAGATTGCAACAGTACAATCACACTTATTTTATTCTCTTTTAATGCAATGCAGGAGCCAAATCCAACTGCATTCCTGCAGACTCCATCAATACAATCAACCACACAATAAATAAATAACCACCTTATTTTTCCATAAGCGCTGGCACAGCCATTTGTAAATTTTATGGGTCTGGCTTCCGGTCTCATCCACCTCCAGCTATTTTCAGCTGTACAAAACAGCTTATTTTTCTGCTTGATATTGCAGATTGGTGTGTCTTACCATATTATTTTAAAATATTATCTTAATTATGAGCACACTGGTTTGTAGTGCAAACAGTTTTAACCTTGCACGTTGTTATTCTTCCGGAAGTCTCGCCCATAGGCTTACTTCCGCGTTGAAGAATAAAGTGGATACTGGATACAGAAATGTAAACGAGAGGTGAAACTGCACTGAAAATCTCCCTGAATTCCTTGCTGCTGCAGAGGAGGCTCAATGACACATTTTGGAATCGACTGCTTTGTGTGAGTCATGTCAACGCATTAGTATGCAAACAAGTTTCTGGTGCAGTAATTCATCTCAAACAAACACCATCAAGTAGAAATATTGACTACCGCGTCTTGACGTGAAGAAAATGTGTATTCGGTGGACACTGGTGCTTCTCTAATTGGGAGAAGGTACCTATCGATGTGTGCCGAACCCCATTCCGAACGCGGCTCCGTAGTCCTTGGCAAGTCCGCGTTGCTATGGTAACTCCCCCAACCCCCCTCCCCAAATGCTGCAGGCCGCATGGAGCACGCTGAAGAGTGAGGGAGCGAATGAGTGAGAGAGAGATCACCACAGTGGAGAAAGACAAGAATTGCTGCAGTGAAAAGGGGGAGGGTGTGCACAAACGAGATTGGCTCAAAAAAAAAAAAAAAAAAAAAATCATTACCCCCCACCAGAACCTTATCGTTTGCATCGGTTTAGGGTTCATAGGACCCCGCGCCTCGCTTTGCAGTCTGGGCACGTTGCTTCCAAACTTCAGACTGCATTCAATTATTTATCTGCTTCAGCAGACACCCAGCAATGTTCAAGCATCTCATAACGCCTATGGCATATTCGCGGGAAAAATATTATTGATGAGTTTATATGGGAAATAAAAAAAACAAGGCAAAAGAGTTGCACGGACGTGATTACCGTCACCGCCTCTGTGATAAAATCACAGGTGGTGACAAATCACTTGTCTTTCTGTTACTCAAAATCATTGGCAAACGATGCAAAGTGTGGGTGCTGGAAACAGGTGCACATAAAATAATTAACGCTTTTTAAGTTCTTCATTTTATATATAGTTTATTTATGTGATGAAGTATCATGTTTAATTCATAAAAAGTTCTCATTGAGAGTATCAGCAGGCGCAACGTTCTTTAAATACCTTATCAACGCAGATGCAAGCAACGCCTGTGTGAAATTCCTCATGTGATCCCATTGGACTCCGGGATGTTGAGCTTTACCTGCATGTGCGCAGTGGGAGGGGCGTTGAAACCGAATTTGCAGGCGGCAAACGTGCCGGTGCTCATTAGAAAACATGACCATACCTCAGTGCAGAACAAGCGGTGGACCTTCGGCGTTCTCACCGGCAGAGGGAGCTCTGCCGCCGGCTACCGGCGAACTGCTAGTACTGCAGAAACGTGGTGTTCGAAGAAATAGTTCACTCAAACATTAAAGCTGTCGTAATTATTGTGGAACACAAAAAAGGAATTTTTGGAAAAACGCCTCAGGGTTTATGTCAATACAATGAAACTCAAATCTTAAATATATTCTGTAAATTTTCCACAGAATTAAATCATTCAGGTTTGGACATGAAGTTGAGTGAATGGTGATTTTTGGGTGAATTTTCATTTAATACTGTATAGACCTTAGTTAAGGAAGCGCCATATTTAAATTTTTAACAGGAATGAAAACACGGCTGTGAGGGACAAAAGTACAGTGCATTTAATGGATTGTAGTGTTGTTTAACAACATAGCATTTGTTCAGCTCACAAAATGTCTTTCTGAAGAAAAGAAAACTCACTTAAACTGTTTAAAATTTATACAGTACGTGTCACTGTAGCGATTATATGTCTATCCCTTACAGACTCCTTTTCAATATTAAATATTCAATATGGCATCTAACCTGACTAAGGTCTATCACATAAAATAGCATCTCTGTGATGTGCGGTTACATGAATGACAGTAAAACACAATAAAAAAAAAAAGAAAAGATTTTAAGCAGAAGAATGAATCATTGCATAAGGTAATACTGAATGTTGCAGAGAAACTTTGAATTATTTTATGACAGAGATTTTCAATTGTATTTGACAGTTAAATATTACAGTAAGCATTTGTGAACATAAATTGATAAAACATGTCAAGCTCTTATGACAGTCTACTCATGTCGACTACTTTTCTTTTTCTTCTTCTTCTTAGTTTTCCCTGGGGTGTCAATATAATCATCATAAGATGGATCCAGTGGCTCCGTTTTAGATATTAAACTTGCATCAACCATGTCTTCACTATGTCTTTCCTTCTCTTTCTTCACCTTTTTCTTCTTCCTCCTCCTTTCCTCCGTCGGCTCTTCCTCCATAAGATTTGATAACTGATCACAGTCAATTTGTGTCTGTTCTTCTTTGATAAAAATGGCTTCACTGTCCTCTTGCCTCTTGTCTTTCTTTTTCTTTTTCTTCTTTTTCCGCTCCTCTCCTTCAATCTGTTCCTGACTGGTTCTCTTGGGAGCAGTTGGAGAGACTACAGTGACGTCATTATGCATGTGAGCTGCAATGGAACTACCAAAAGGCTGGAAACGTTGCCTAAGACCAGCTGGGATGGATGGAGCTGGAGTGGCAGGGATGGGAACAGGACCTTGGTTCTCACTGCAGTTTCCGTGGCTCTCTGAGATCTTGAGGACTCCACTGAAACCAGAGGAACTGAGGACAGGCTTCTGATGTTTCCCTTTGGAAATGAGCAGATGGAGATCTGATGGTGCTGTCCTGCTACTGAGGATGCTGTAGATCTGAGAGGTCGTGCCAGAAGACTGGAGCATTTCCAGTCCTGATAAGGGAACTTGGAGGTTTTCAAAGCTGCAAAGGACACAAAACAATGATTATTAAATTGATAAATCACATTTTCAAATATCCACAGTTTAATAAAGGGTTTTGTTTTTAATATGAATTTAACAAATTATTTTAGCGATGATTTCTTGCAGTACATTTAATACATTCAAACCATTACGCTACCACGCAATTAGTTACCCTCAATGGACAGGCATAATTTTTTAAAAATGTTTTTATTTGTTCTACAAGGAGCATTTACAAAGAACAATATCTACCTAAACAAATATTCAAAGCACAGCATGACCAGAAAAAATGTATATTCACAGTAGAGCGTTTTGTGACTTTTAAGACAATCACAAATTTGATGTTTCAAAACTGTAATACTTCCAGGTTTTCCATGACCATAGGAACCTTGTCAATATTTAAAAAAATAAATAAAAACATAAATATCCAATTAAAAAAAAAACAAATACAATTAAAATGTATTAAACAATAAACATTACTATTATATTAATTTAATATTATTATCATTATTATTATGTGTGATCTCCTCAGGATTGGTTTCAAATTATGACAGAAATCCTATTAGCAATCCTGTACATTAATTCCAATTAGCTATTTAAAACAATAAGTTATTTCCAGTTATTTTGTACCATTTAGGATCGAAGCGAGCTGGAGCTTTTATGAGCCATAATTCCTTCTCTCCATCTTCGTCCTGTAAGGCACTTGCAGAGGAATCAGACGGCATAGGCACAAAGTCAGCCGGACATTGGTACTTTGAAACTGTGAGGGGGGAAAGAGAAAATAAAGTTTGATACTTTCAAGGCATTTGACATATTTGAGTTTACTGTATGTAGTGGACAGACTGAACAGTGTTAGCTAGTTAGCACCCACCTCTTTTCTTTGCTGTTCGGCGTTCACAAGCTTCATCTTCACTGTCCGACATATCGGCGCTATGTTTTTACTATAACAGTATGTAATAAATGTATTCCTATGTCAGTGTCACCAGTATATTCCTCCGAATACAAATGCCAATGTAAACATGTGAATCACATGTGGATGAAAGGGAATCAACTTTGACCCGGAAAGACTTATACGCATTCTTTGGAGAATGCCTGTCTGCAATATATGTAAGGGACAGCAGAGGACGCACTTATAAAGCTTTTCTATGGGGCTCTATGGTGACAATGGGGGTATATACAGACACCATGTGAATGAATACAGCGTATTTTTTGTACTATTAGTAATGCATGACTAAATTACAATGAAAAATCAGACTATATATTTTTGCATGTTGGCTATCAAACGATTAATCGCGATTAATTGCATCCAAAATAAAAGCTTTTCCTTACAAAATATGCCTGTGTGTGCTGTGTATATTTATTATGTATATATTATGTATATGCATATTATTATGTATATTATGTATATATTTTATATAATTTATATTATATATAAATATAAATATTTCATATATAATTATAACATATTTTTCTTAAATATATACATGCATGTGTGTGTATTTATATATACATAAAAAATACACTAAACTTTTTTTGGAGGCGATTTGACAGTGTGTGTGTGTGTGTATATATATATATATATATATATATATATATATTAGTTTTACTGTTTAAATTTTGCAGAAAGGACTCATTATATAGCTTTTATACTTAAATAGTCTAACATAATTTCTATAAAACTAGATCTTTTTCTGTGGCAATAATGGTGCAAATGTTCAATAGCAATGGACTTCAGTATGTGGCTAATATTTATTTATTTATTTATTTATTTGAAAAAAGAAAAGATCTACATAAAATATTAATTTTTTTAGTTGACATTTCAGATGCATATAAGATGCATGTGATTTCTTCTTAGAAACGTTATTATTATTATTATTAGTGAAATATCAGTCTATTTTGTTGGAAGGCATGGGCTTGGTATTCTCTTACACTTCTGCATATATTTTGTCAAGTTCATCTCAGGTTCAATACTGTGGGAAAGCTCCCCAGTGCAGTAGAGCACACTAGATGCAGTTTGTAATTGGAGATGCTCCTCATGAAGACTCAAAGCCTCCTCCAGTGAGATCCAGTGAACAAGATCCTTACAACAATATCATATATAGCAGGTCACCGAGCAGGTCGTAGAGTTCGTACAGTCTGAGGGTCAGGACTGAGAGGTAGATCTGTAAATAGAGTTGATGTTGTAGTGTGTATTTTGGCTGGACCGATCAGATTATGTTGTCCCGGTTTAATTTTAGAGCACACATGAAAAGTAAATAAAGGATTACTGAACAAAAATGCATGTAAACATAATGAGGCCACTATTTATGGAAATTTATTTACACATTTCCAAAGCACATACACACACACACACACACACACACACACATATATATATATATATCCAAGTGTAGGTTGGGTTTTTTTAATGGAGTCTCTTATGCTCATCAAGGCTATATTTATTTCTGATCAAAAATATAGAAAAAAACAACAATATTGTGAAACATTATTGCAATTTCTAATATTGGTTTCCCTTTTTTAATATACTTTAAAATATAAGTTTTCTATGACACAGCACTGAAATTTCATTAGCCATTACTCTAGTCTTCAGTGTCACATGATCCTTCAGAAATCATTTTAATATGCTGATTTATTATCAGTGATGAAACTGTTGTGCTGCTTAATATTTTTTTTGGAATCCATGATACTTTTTTCTTTGATTTTTTGATGAATAAAAGTTAAAAAGAACAGCGTTTATTCAAAATAGAAATCTTTTCTAAAAATATAAGTATCACTTTTACTATCACTTTTTATCCATTTAACACATCCTTGCTGAATAAAAGTATTAATTTCTTTAAAAAAAAGAAAGAAAGAAAGAAAGAAAGAAAGAAAGAAAAGAAATTACTGACCACAAACTTTTGAATAGTAGTGTATATTGTAACACAAAATTTCAATTTTGAATAAACACTGTTCTTTTTAACTTTTTATTTATCAAAAATCCTGACAAAAATATCACAGGTCCAGAAAAATATTAAGCAGCACAACTGTTTCCAACACTGATTATAAATCAGCATATTAGAATGATTTCTGAAGGATCATGTGACACTGAGGACTGGAGTAATGATGCTGAAAATTCAGCTTTGCTTCACAAAAAGCAAAACTGCAGTAATAATTCACAAACTTGCCAGGTTTTTTTCTGTAGGCCTATTTTTGATCAAATAGATACAGCCTTGATGATCATAAGAAACCTCTTTAAAAACATTAAAAATCTTACTGACATATATATATATATATATATATATATAGTGCCCTCCACTAATATTGGCACCCTTGGTAAATCTAAGCAAAGGTGGCTGTGAAAATAAATCTACATTGTTTATCCTTTTGAGCTTTCATTCAAAAAATTCACAAAATTCTATCATTGAAGTAAAACAATTGAAAGTGGGGAGAAAATCTCATGATAAAATAAATGGTTTTCTCCAAAGCATGTTGGCCACAATTATTGGCACTCCTGGAAATTCTTATGAGTATGAAATTGTCCAGCTATGACTTCCTGTTCCAAAGGATTATAAATATAAAGAAAACAAAGGCCAAATTCCCTTAATCATCCATCACAAGGAGTAAAACCAAACAATAAAGTTCTGATGCGCAGAACAAGATTGTTGAGCTTCACAAAATAGAAAGTTGCTGTAAGACAAAAGCTAAAGCATTGAAAATCCACATTTCCACCATCAGGGCAATAATTAAGAGGTTCCAATCAATCATAATCAAGATGTTACAAATTTGCCTGGAAGAGGGCGTGTGTCTATATCGTCCTAATGCACGGTGAGGAGGAGAGTTTGAGTGGCCAAAGACTCTCCAGGGATCACAGCTGGAGAATTGCAGAGATTAGTTGAGTCTTAGAGTCAGAAAACCTAAAAATATATATATCAAACAGCCCCTACATCACCACATATTGTTCGGGAGGGTTTCAAGAAAAATTCTCCTCGCTCATGCAAAAACAAAATCCAGATATTCAGTTGTCAGACACGACTGGAACTTCAAATGACACTGGCTTCTATGGTCAGATGAAACTAAAAAGCTTTTTGGCAGCAAACCCACTAGATGGGTTTAGTAGAAACAGGGATAAAACGTACCCCATGCCCACGGTTAAATATACTGCTGGATCTTAAGTGTTGTTGGCCTGTTTTTCTACCGGAGGGCCTGGACTTCTTGTTCAGAAGCACGGCATCATGGATTCTCTCAAAAATCAACAGATATATAATCTAAAGCTGACTGCCTCTGTTAGAAATCTTATAGTGGGCCGTGGTTGGATCTTCCATCAGGACAATAATCCAAAACAAACATCAAAACAAAATTGGGTCACTGAGCACAAAATGAAGCTTTTGCCATGGCTGTCCCAGTCCTCTGACCTGAACCCTATAGAAAATGAGTGAGGTGAACTAAAGAGGAGAAGCACCAACATGGAGCTGTGAATCTGGAGGATCTGGAGAGATTCTGCATGAAGGAATGGTCTCTGATCTCTAATCAGGTGTTCTCCAAACTCTTCACGCATTACAGGAGAAAACTTAGGGCTGCTATCTTGGGAAAAGGACATTGCAATAATTAAGTTTAGCAATTGTGAACAATATGAACTAGAGAAAGCATTTATTTCACAATGAGATTTTCCCCCCACTTTCAATGTTTTACTTCAATGATAGGTTAGAATTTTGTGAATTTTTTGAATGAAAGATCAAAAAGATAAACAATGCAGATTTATTTTCACAGCCACCTTTGCTCATATTTACCAAGGGTGCCAATATTAGTGGAGGGAGATCAGAGAGCTATACATACATATATATATATATATATATATATATATATATCAGTTCATGTTAATGTTAATGACAATATAATACTGTCAAAGCTTGAATCCAGTGAAACATCTGGGGCAGTGAATCCAGTGAGAACTGGAACTTTCTGACATTATCTAAACTGTGAACCCCAGCCAGATGACGAGGTGCTTGGTCTGTGGTTACTTCCCATCAACACAAGCACATCTTGAGTTGTTCCCCCATCTTTGGTGTTGCTCTTACAAGGGGTTATTCACTTAGGGGATGGGAACATGGGAAATTCAACCACATCCCGCCTCGTTTCCCCTATCCCTCTGGACCCACAGTAGTCCAGTCAACTGGGAGCGCGTCATTCCACTGACCCTCTGTCTCGTCCAGGACCCCCAGCAGACACCATGACATCAGCGGGACAGCAGACGAACCCTGCAGCGGTCATCTTGCACCTCCTGTCCTCAAACCACCCCGCTCCCCTCACCTCAGGAGGACTTTGAGGTGTTTGATGCTGATCACATGGTAGTGAGGGCTTCTACTGTGAGCAGTGTCAGCCAGAGCTTGTAAATAGTTTAGACTGTTAATTGCTGATTATTAAATTTCTTAATATTTCCCTACATTGTAAAGGCTGAATAAATGTTAAAATGATATAAAAAATATATAATATACATAATTGTGTTTTATCAATGTTATTATTAAACAACAAAACTGTATATATATATATGTACACTACTGTTCAAAAGTTTGAGATCAGTTAGATTTGTTAGAGATGTTTTTGAAAGAAGTCCTCTATATGTCCAAAGCTGCATTTATTTGATCAAAATACAGTAAAAATATCTCATATGCTGATTTGGTGCTCAAAAACATTTCTTATCATAATCAATAATGAAAACAGTTAATACAGAAATGTGTAATGTAATAGAAAGTTATATATATATATATATATATATATATATATATAAAATTAAATATACTCTATAATATACTATATAATATAAATGTATTATTTATAAATGTATTTATTTAATAATAATACATTTATTTTTAATTACATTAATTATATATAAATTATCTAATTTACATTTATTACATATTTTATTTATTAGTTCTATGTATAAAATCATTACTTCTAAAATAGTACAGATATAACCAGTTACAGTATATTGTCACATTGAGTGCAGTCTAATAAAGACAACACAGCTGAAGGTGAACATAAGGTCACATCGGTGAACCATGATACAAAGTCCCGAAATATCACTTTACCATTGTTCAAAGTCCAGTGAAACACATTTGATTATAGTTCTCAGTCTTTCAAGCATGAATATGAAAAGAAAAACATCTCTTTGTACACACTTGATGTGTTTTCTCAGAATACACCAGCTACTTTCCCTAACAACATAAGCCAGACCTCATGCATTTAAAACGCCACAGTGTGCTGGTGAAACGTCCCATCCTCTAGTCTACAAGTGTTTAAAAAATGCATCATCACTTCGGCGTTTCTCTTGCAATTTGAATGACACTCAACCAATTATGTTTTAGTGCTGGAAATGTGTGTGCGTTGGTGCGAAGTAACCGAAGTATCTTTTCTTTGCTGTATATTTCTCATAAAGATGTCAGTGAGTGGGAGACAATCTCTCATGCAAAATAAGGGCTTTGCCTCCCAGTTTTCTCTGCTGATTACCGACACACAACAGCAAGCAAATAAATCACACTGTGACTTGTAATGTGCAGATTACGCAAGTGCATAAAGTAAGTGGGCTCTAGAGGTTTTATTTTGTTTTCAGTGAAGATTAATGAAGAAGCCTGCATTTCATTATAGTCCAATCCAATGTCTATTGTCACTGAAATATGATAAATTACAGATGGCACGCTACGCAATATTATAATGTCCCAGTGAGTCCTTGACCCACGCTTGGATAAACACACGATACAGTTCAAGTAGTCCACTTCACCCTCTGCACAGTGAGAATAGCATATATCTGGGAAAAGACAGCAACAACATCCGCCATAGATCTCAAAGATATTGTCCTATTATTTATTCATAAAGAAGTCACATCACACAAAAATGTCCATGTAGACTGACTGAAAAGTACTTATATAGTGACAAAACAAACATCAAAGTACATGTACCTGCATCACACATTGCACCAGTAATTTAATTAGTACATTCAAAAATAAATTAAAAATAATTATTAAATAATTAATTAAGAATTCTTTGAATATTTTCTCTTAAATGGAAGGTCAGAATGTGTCAAGGAGCAGTATGCAGACACGTTTGTACAGTCTGACACCTTCAGATAAGAACCCATTGGCATTACTCCTTTCCAGGTCACTGGACACCCACACCACACCGGCACAGAGCTGGAGTGCCAAGGCATTGTGTTTCACTCAGGAGGAACGTGACCCAGTGAACATTGACCTTGGACAGATGGGCAGTGCGCTGCAGTACACTGAATGAAGGAGCATGAAGTCATGTCTTCAGTCACACAGATGCTGCCAGTAAATGCTGGCAAGGCACGTGCTGTTGAACATATCTATAAATAAACACACAGGAGATGCAGCTTGAAGATGATTTTGCATATTTTTCTTTTTAAACAACCAGTTTTATTCTCTCATGTTATTCTTTTTCTTTTATAAACAGGAGTAAACTCCTGAAAACAATAAAACTTATGTTTAATTAAGGATGCCTAATGCACTTAAGACTACACAGATTTACTGTGATAATTAGGAGTAATGTCTTAAAGGGATAGTTCACCCATAAATGATAATTCTGTCATTAATTACTCACTCTTATGTCGTTCATCCTCTGAACAAAAATTAAGATATTTTTGATGAAGATATTTGTTATGAAGCTATGAGAATAGCTTCAGTAATAAAACAGAGACTGACAGGGAAAAGAAGAAATTGTTGAATAAAGTCTTTATTTTTGTTTTCTTTGTACACAAAAAGTATTCTCATAGCTTCATAAAATTATGGTTGAACTACTGATGTCAAATGGACTATTTTAACAATGTCCTTACTACCTTTCTGGGCCTTGAATGCGGTAGAACCCTCAGATTTCATCAAAAATATCTCAGTTTGTGTTGTGAGCCCTCTAAAGTTAGGTGGAATTCACAGTTGTAAATAATTCACTGTCCTAATTACAGTAGATACATGCGTGCATTTGTTGCCGCCCACCAAACTTCTCCCAGAACAGTCCTTATTAGAAGTCAGCATACCATCAAAATGATTTTAAAACTCATATTTCATGGTGAAAATGTATAAATGAAAAAGTAACTATACATTTTTTGTATTTTCTGTGACTTTGCAGCCCCCTACATTTAACTGAGTGGAATTCACTGTCGTTTTAAATATTTCACTGTCGTGGATAGTTGTACACGTGCATTTGTTGCAGCCGTAATGCAATCTGCTCTTTTCGCGGAATTTTGTATCCGCTCGCCAAACTTACTCCCAGAACAGACGTTTGGTGGGAGCGTTGGAAATAAACAGAATCCATTCGCCATACAGAAGTCAGTGTTCTATTGGAACGATTTTAAAACAGATATTTCCAGGTAAAAAAAAAAACACACACACACACACACACACACACACACACACACACGTTTGTTTTGTGGTTTACGGGGACTCTCCATAGGCGTAATGGTTTTTATACCGTA
>JAFVLL020021339.1:0-24345 GCA_021397915.2 Tor tambroides
TTTATGATGATTACTAAAATATTTGATAGGGAAAAAAGATAACGGAAAAAAGAGCGCCAAGCGTCCCACAGGTGGGACGGTGACAGTTAAGGGGTTTTAAAGGTGATTTTCTCAATATTTTGATTTTTCAGATTCCAGATTTTCAAATAGTTGTATCTCAGCCAAATATTGTCCAATCCTAACAAACCATACATCAATGGAAATCATATTTATTCAGCTTTCAGATGATACATAAATCTCAATTTCGAAAAATTTACACTTAAGACTGGTTTTGTGGTCCAGGGTCACATTAATGTTTTTAAAAGAAAATACTTTAAAAAACAATCTTTGCAGTATGAAAAAATAATCTTTTTTTTTTAATAAAAAAAAAAAAAACTCTACATACTGTATAATTTTAACACTTAACCCTTTACAATAAGGTTTTGCTTTGTATCTTTAGTTAACATGACCTAACAATGAGCAATATTTTTTACAGCATTTATTAATATTAGTTAATGTTTAACTAGTTTTTTTAACTATACTTAACATTTTTTAACGATACTTGCATTAAATATTCTTAATCTACAAGGAAATGGCTGATTGGCCAAATAATAGCTCCTCTGATTTGACAAGAAAAAATTAACTAAAATAAAATAAAATACAAAAAAATAAATAAATAAATAAATAAATAGATCCTTATAAGACAGCCATATAGGAGCACTTTTTCATTTTAGCATTTACTAATACACTTTGAAAATTAGCCACCTTGGCTAAATCTGCTTTTATTAATTTATAAATACTGGTTAATCTTTAAATCATTTTTCAACTAAATTTAATTAAATTTTAACAATTCTTGCATTAAACATTCTCAATCAACTTGGCAATGAGTGTTCAGCCAAGCAATAGTTCATCAGATAAAATAAAATAAAATAGTAAGAACACCCAACAATTAATTAATACAACAATTTCAACAATCACTAATATGTTTTTAAAATTAGCCTCCTAAATCTGGCAGATTTTACATTGATTTTATGTATTATTAATGTGCATTGTTCCAGAAAGAAAGAAAGAAAGAAAGATAGATAGATAGAAAATCAAGTATTGTGCCTTTCATGCACTATAGACATGAACAATAACAACAAGATTAATCAGTTCTGTAAATATGTATATTGCTCATTGTTAGTTGATGTTAGTTAATGCATTAACTAATAAGACCTTGTTTTAAAAGAAACTTTTTTGTCAGAAAATAAAGGTATTGAAAAGAAAGAGGTGCATGAAGCGTCTGATGGTGAGAGAGTGTGAGGAGAGTTGGTTTTACAGCCAGAGCAGAGGTTTTCATGAGGAGGCGAGCGCTCTGTCTTTGTAGTTACCTTGTTTGATCTGTGCTTGCAGGGCCGGGCTGGAGGCCTGTGGGGTGCTTTTTCTCGGGGTCTCAGGGGTTCCTGGTCTTGGGGGCCTGAAACACAAAAGGCCAAATGAAATATTTAACACACATCCGCAGCACAGAATTTAACATCAGACCGAGTGTGTATTTATACAGGTCTGTGAGTGTGTGTATAAACCCATGAATACATTCATGTCAACATGTGTGTGTGAGAGAGAGAAAGATTAGCAACAAAAACGATTATTTTTGTTAATAGTTTAGCTCGTCTTACGAAGTAAATCCTGTTGGCAACAATGAAATATTTCCGTATTGTTTTACTTGAATGCTGCAGTTTCAAGTGAATCAAGAAGACCTCTTTTTCTTAACCCTTGTGCGACCTTTTGGACATTTTTGTCCTTTTCAGCTTAGTTTTTTTTTTTATCATTTTGCCTGTGTTATTACAAGCTGCATAAATTTTGGCACAGATGTGTATTTTTATTGGAATTTTACTATATCACCCTCATTTCCTTTAATAACTCTATTTTGCACTAGGTACAAAAATAGCTCCTCTCAGGACTTTTTGGACAAAAATGTCCCCATTGAAACCCATTAAAACTGCTATTTTTAAATGCAATGCTGTTTAAGTGCAAAATGATGCAATTTTGGTTAATAGGCTGTCATTCTTTTGGCAAGGCTTTGAAATTAAGATTTTGCTATTTTTTGCCAGATGGTGCCATTTTTTCAGGTTTGGTCTATAAAGCAAATACTCGCTTTATTCCTGTTTTCTGCTTCTGCATATTATAGAGCCAACTGGATAAATAATGCAGCTGTAATTGTGTGGGTGTGTTGGTATGGATGCCAGAGTGTGGTTTGTATGTGTGTCATAACAAAAATTGTGTGTGTTCTTGTAATATTTGAGAGAGAGAAACTCTACTATAAATCACAAATCCAAGCACTGTGAGCACCAGCAGAGTTTTGCTGGCATCTAATGGGGAAAATTTGATTCTGCGCCCAAACAAAATCTTACTGAAAGCTCAATTTTTGAGATATCAACCTCAAATTTGGAATACAAATTGTTTAGATGTATGGCTTTGATTTTCTAGCAGGTATAGAGTTCAACATGTTTCATAAAATATGTATTTGATATCAAATATTGTTCATAAATCATTTTCATAAACGTAAACCTCTATATGTTTTTTTTTTGGTTTCACTTTTTAAACTTTTTTTTTTACTTCAGCAATAATCTGTCATGGTTCTTCTTTAAAATGAGACCAAACTTAAGTCTGTGCTCCCAAGCTTCAAATTTTTATGACAGTTTTTTGACATGGACATTTATATAAATATAAATACTGGTTCCAAAAATAAAATAAAATAAAACAAAATAAAATAAAATAAAATAAAATAATCACCTTTGTCAGCCACGTAAGAGCACCTTTTATTTTCAACATTTACTAATAAATTTAGAAAATTAGCCACCTTGGCTGTATATGGTGCGCATTTTCCATTGATTTTATGTATTAACATCCTATTAACAAGAACAAGCTAGTACAATATGAAGGTTTCACAAACACATTTTTGAAGGTTGCTAAATACTGTCTAAATGCTGTATAGTCAACACCAAACAGGGTTATTATACTTAACTAAAACTATAACCATAAAACAGATTTTGGTTAATTGAAATAAGCATCAACTCAAATAAATTACAATATAAAACTTAAAATTTTATTTCAGCAAGTTGGCAAGGCAACATTTCTAATTGTTTTTAGTTTATCTAAAACTGAAATTTTATATAATTTTTTATTAATGAAAACTATATAGACATTTGGAAAAAAAAAACTATAGAAATGAAAAAAAAAATACAAAACAATACAAACCTACTAAAATTGCAATGAAAATACAAAAATTAAAAAATGTAAAATTTAACAACCCTGACGCCAAAATCCCCAAAATACTGAGATATCAGTTTTTGTTAATATTGCAAATGCTTTAGATTTTTTACTCCATATTTACTACTGGAATCAAATTAAAATAGGATGGAATAAAATAAAATAATGTTACAAAAAAATAAAAAATAAAAACAAAAAGTTTAAAATATATAATCAAATTAGGGTGATAAAGCTTGCATTGATACATTAATTTTACAATTACAATTAAATATATATTATAATCAATTATAATTAAGTATTAAACCTGATCAAACACATAAATATTAAGATTTGTAATGAAAAGACTGAAAACCACTGAAATATATTTTTATGTGTCAATGTATATAACTATCTGCGCACCCTAGTGTGAAGAACTCTTGTCATTTAGAGGAAGTAAAGAGAAGCTAGTCATCTCTCTCTCTCTCTCTCAGATTCAGTGTGTTTGTGTCTAACGCTCTCTCAGGTTTCCCATTCCTCTCCGCTCCACCCGTCACATTCACTCTAACGAGAGCCGGAGCTCGTTAAAGCTTTCATTCCACATTCTGCTCAGAATACAGTTTTTAAAAGAGAAAAGATATGAAATAAACGACTTCTGACTGACTTCAAGAAGCTGTAGGTGAGCAGTTTGAAACGTTTCACAAACTATGGAGTCAAAAGGCATCTGATAGAAAGTCGGTGTGTGTCTGTCAGGGAAGTTTTAGCCGCTTTGACCGTTTTATTGGCTGTAAAAGCTTTTGAACACATTGTAAAACTGCAGTTTGGTGGACACCGTCCAAACATCCACAAACAGATTTTATTTCAACTCCAACATTTCTGCCGGTTTCATCCTGGACGTGTTTAATAAGTTATTGAAAATCCCATCTTTCTGGAGCACAGCTGTGCGTTTTCACTTTCCACTGCGTAACTTTGCCCTCCAAAGAGCTCAGAAACTGAATCTAAAGAACGGCCATTAATGTGAAATTGCCTCATAAAAATCAGGGGCAAATTTTGCTCAGAGCAACGCAGAAATTGAAAGATGTTCAGATATGCTTTAATATCTGTGTATAATCTTTTTAAAACAAACAGAAGGACTGTTTTCTTAGCACTTTTGTACAAAATATCAGCATTTGAAATGAAACGTATGACTAAAAAGTCTTTCAAAAACACGTTCAGGTCATGTTTTATCCCAAACATCAACTGATTTAAGAAAGAAATTATATTTCGCATAAAGAAAAGGAAGCATATTTTTGTACTGTTAAGATTTTTTTTCATTATGACATAATTTTCATAATAATTAAGCATGTTTCTCTAGAATTCTTTTCCTTATGCAAAACAAATCTCATTTTTTAATATGGTAATGTGAAGAAATAATTATTTTTTTATTTTAATTATTAATAATTATTTAAATTATATGTGGAAAAAGGAGTTATATTTTAATTAATTTATCAAATGTATGTTTTACAGGGTGCTACAAAGATAAGCATAATTTTCTAAAATAAAATAAGCAAAATATAACAAAATAAGCAATATTTCAAATAAATTATTTAAAATAATTAAAATAAATTAGTTATTATAATAAATGTTTTGTAAAATATTATATTAATTATTATTGAATGTATTACCAAATTTTTGATCAAATATCAAATAAATATTTATATAAATATACATTTAATTTATAATATTTATTTAATTTATTATATATACATATATATACATATATATATATATATATATATATATATATATAAATTTTACTCTATAATAATGAAAATCCCATAAGAATCACCATTAAAAATTACAAAAAACTGCATTTAGTATAATTATGCAAATTTCCGGAAATAATAAGTCTGTCATGATATACAGAATGACCAAAATTATTTGTACAGTGATTTTGAACACATAAAAAAAAACTCAAGACTAAAATCGAATGTGAAAATACGATAACTACAGTATAAATCTACCTCAAACTTTTATGAGCTCTCATTATATTGACTCATAAAAGTTATTTGAAGGTAAAAGTGACTTTGAAAGAAATCAGCGGCGCTACCCTTCAATCCAAACATGATCCACAAACACATCGATGGCCGTATCGACGAGTTTGACGTGTTTCCAGCCGGCCGCCAGTTCACCTGCAGAGCACGAGGCTCACATCTCTCACCTGCGGACAGCCAGCGGTCAGCAAACACGAGCCGGAGCTCGATACCCTTCAGTCGCCTGCACCCCGCGGGGCCATCATGACCAGAACAACAGCAGCTGTCCCCTGGGTACGAGATGAGACGCTTCACGCTCGGCGACTTTCTATCTCACTGTCCGCTCGCACCTGAACCTCCATCCAACCCCTGGGAGCCCAGGAAAATTAAAGCCCCCAGATACGCAAAAGAAAACACAGGTAAACAATAGAAACAGCAGGTTGAGCCTCTCTCGCTGATTCTCCGTCCGCTGCTTCAAGGTTGTTTACTTTCTTTGTACAGTTTTTATTTTGTGTCATGTATATGTGCGCATGAGACATCTGAAAGACTACAGCGCTCTGTTCTTTTGCTCTGTGATGCTGGTTTGGTTCCCATCTAAAACATCTTTTACAGCTGGCATTGCCATCCCATCCTAGGTCATCTGATCACACATGGTCAGCTAAAATACTTTTACATGATATTAACTGTTAACACGCAGCCAAAACAGGCCTGGTCCCATCTAGCACTTTCAAAGATAGTTTAAAGTATCACATTTATATTTAACAATTCTATTTTATGATGCTATATAAATTTTTATTGTCTACATGTATATACATATATGTTATATATATATATATATATATATATATATATATATATATATATATATATAGTAGTGCTGTCAAATGATTAATCGCGATTAATCACATCCAAAATAAAAGTTCTTGTTTACATAATATATGTGTGTATACTGAATACACACACATATGCATGTATATATTTAAGAAAAATATGTTACGTTTATATATTAAATATATTTATATATTATATAATTTAAATGAAAATAAATATATACATGTAAATACATGTAAATATTTTCAAAATATATGCTGTTTGTGTGTGTATTTATATATACATAATAAATATACACCAAACACTCACATATATTATGGAAACAAAAACTTTTATTTTGGATGCGATTAATCACAATTAATCATTTGACAGCACTAATATATATATAAATATATATAAAACGGTTAGTTCCATTCCTCGATTCTGATTGGTCAGCAGCTGTGTTTTATTCACGATACAGCACGGCTATGACCGCTTCACCCAACCGTTCTGTGTATCACTGAGCAACACTTAGCAACCACCCTTAGCAACATAAACAATCAATAGCATCAAAACTGTTTAATGTATTATGTAGTAGCTTGCTATTTATTTAATGAAGTATGAGTGACCCCTGCTGGCGTTATGTTACATCTTTCATCTTTAATTTTGAGACCCCGCCCTTTCCATGTCTAAATAAACGCTTCTCACGCGGAGATGTGTTGATGTGTGTGTGTGGCGCATATCTGTGTGAAAGACTACAGTTTCCGACGTGAGAAGGGAATATTACTGAATTTATTAGTTTTCTGTTTCAGGTATGATTCTGTATGACCATCAGTTTACACTGTAATGACTCTTGCAAACTCGCGCTGTGCCGCAAATCGGTCTGTTTTAAAACTAAAAGACGGAAAACAGACGTTTTCTCATGCTGAGGGATAAGCAGATGTATGTGTGTGAGAAAATATCATATATGGTGTTAAAAAAATAAATGACACAGCGGATGATAAGAGCTATTCTCTGTTTTTATTTAAGCTCCATAGATGAGGCATGCTCGGAACATTCTCTTGCTGTTTACTGTTGCTGTCAGGAACTATTTTTTTTAGCGGAAGGACAGCATTTAACAAACTTGCTTCAAAAAAGTAACATTTCAATACATAAATTTTGGGTTTTAATATTTTTATTGTGTGGTAACCGTTTTATAAAAGCAATAAGGTACTCGAGGCCGTGCTGTATCGTGAATAAATCACGGCTGAAGGGGTTGCAGGCACTCCGCTTCACGTCGTGCCTAACAACGCCCTTCAGCCGTGATTTATTCACGATACAGCACGGCCTCGAGTACCTTATTGCTTACATACATATATATATATATATATATATATATATAATTATTTTAATTTATGTCTAATATCTTATAATAATAAATCTGAATAAATAAGCTTTCCATTGATGTATGGTTGGGACAATATTTGGCTGAGATACAACTATTTGAAAATCTGGAATCTGAGGGTGCAAAAAATAAAAATGTTGAGAAAATCGCCTTTAAAGTTGTCCAAATGAAGTTCTTAGCAATGCATATCACTAATCAAAAATTAAGTTGATATATTTACAGTAGGAAATTTACAAAATATCTTCATGGAACATGATCTTTACTTAATATCCTAATGATTTTTGGCATAAAAGAAAAATCAATTATTTTGACTCATACAATGTATTGTTGGCTACTGCTACAAATATACCCCAGCGACTTATGACTGCTTTTGTGCTCCAGGGTCACATATGTGATTATGCTCCTATGAGAGTGTTTGAGTGTGTCTTCACCTGGCTGGTGCTTTCTTCATGTGCTCCCCGATGAAGGTGGCGTTGGTCATGCCCATCAGCGTGTTGGCCAGCGAGATGACGGAGAGAAGGTGCTGCGTGGTCACAGCTCTGGAGACGCCATACGTTCCTTTACCCACGATCTCCGAGACGGAGAGCTTTCGACCCTCGGCGGATCCTCTGGCCAGCTGCCGCAGCAGAGAGTCTTTGAAGGAGGGCAGCATGAGAGACATGTGTCCTCCGCGGGAGATCAGGCCGAAGGAGATGGGCATGTGCGGCCTCAGCATCCCCAGCCGGTGCAGACACACCTCATCCAGCTCTGCGTTCAGGCCCCAGGCGTGCAGGCAGGACATGAAGAGTTTGGCTGTGTCCATGGTCAGATTATACTCCAGCAGACTCAGAGATTTGGACTTCTCTTCACGCCGCCGCTGCTCCTCTTCTTCATCCTCGTCTTCATCCAGCAGGTGCTCCTTGATGTTTTCTTTAATGGTCTCTTTCACCTGTGACATGAGATAAACAATAACATCTTAAACTAAACGCTTTCTCCCTGTAAAATCTGAATGCAAAAAAATAATATTTTATAAAATATCAAAGTTTTACATGTAAGTAAATACAATTAAATAAAAGTAAATAGAAATAAACATTAGGGATGTAACGAACCGTACGGTTCTCCGCGTGCAAATATTAATCTCTATTTGAAGTATTGTGTTTGAATGGACAAATTCACACAAAAAAATGGTAAGTATCCAAGCAGACATAGCTGGCTGAACGTACTGGATCAGTGCACTCCCTTAAAGTGACAGCACTTTCTTAATATTAATCAAACAACAACAACAACAACAACAAGGAAATCACTCACTGCTCTTGACTGAATAACTTTTGTAGCTTTAATAAAGATTAATATTTGATTTATACAGTCAAATATGAATTATTTTACATGATTACTTTTATTCAATTTCTGTACCTAAAAACTAATGTTAAACCTACCTAAAAAAAATCTGAAAATCACTGTTTATTTTATTTGTATCTTTACTCTATTGTATTTATTTGTGCTGTTGCTTGTAGTTAGATTATTTATTTTCTTTATTTTTATTTGACAGCATAATTTTTTCCCCTAAACACAGCACATACATGAGCCTTTATTGTTAAATACGATTGCCGTTATTGAATTTCATTAGTCCCAGTTATGATTTATGCAGGGCTGTTCACGGAAAAGTGAGCAAGACACGACAGCTACAATATCATGATTATGGTTAAATAAGAAAAAAGACTACATTAAATTAGGCTACATTTATTTTCATATTAAATATCTCAACACACCATTAGATATGACATTAAGCACAACTTGTGTAGACTTATTTAGTAAAAAGGCTTGTCTGCTTCCTGTGGCGTATCTTTTTCTGTAGTGTGTCAGTAGGAAATAACAGTTTACATTTCCAAACATTATTTTTGCCATTAATTGTAATAATCCAGTGAGATTTTTGTTTGCACAAGGAGTCTGAAACAGCCAGTGCTCCACACAGAGATCTGATCTGATCATCATCCAGTCTGTCTGAATGACATGAAGAAACAGAACAAACTGAGACAGACTAAATCCAGAAGAACGTAACGTCTCCAAGATGCTTCAAGAGACCTACCTACAAAGCTCCTGAGAAACTATGCTCAAGTGCACCTAGGGCAAAAGCTGTTTTAAATGCATAGTGTGCTCACACCAAATGTTGATTTAATTTAGTTAATAGAAGTTAATTGATAAATAAAATCTATTTATGGCATTATTTCTGAAAGCATCCTCACTTTACAGCATTTTTACCCAAGTGCCTAAAACTTTTCACAGTACTGTAGCTTTGTAGGTAGGTCTCTTGAAGCATCAGTTCTTCTGGATTTAGTCTGTCTCAGTTTGTTCTGTTTCTTCATGTCATTCCAGACAGACTGATGATGATCAGATCAGATCTCTGTGTGGAGCACTGGCTGTTTCAGACTCCTTGTGCAAACAAAAATCTCACTGGATTATTACAATTAATAGCAAAAATAATGTTTGGAAATGTAAACTGATATTTCCTGTTGACACACTACAGAAAAAGATAGAAATAACTGATTTCAAACCATTTTTTGTTGGTGAAAATACTAGTGGCCTAAGACATTTGCACAGTACTGTATATCGTCTGCGATAATATCGTAATTGTTATTTTAACGATGTACGATTTGACATTATCGAGTATTTGCAAAAAACATTCAAACACTACCACAGAGTGCACGCATACATTATGTGAAATGAATCCAGACAAGTGTGTGTACGCGTTTAGAGTGCGTTCTTTCACTGCATGACTCAGTCTATTAAAATACATTTAGAATGATCACAAATTCAAGACATGGGGACAGAAAATGTATATATTTATACCACTTCATACAGTTAATCAATTTTAAACGAAGAGTGCCTTTTTTTTCTCCAAAAATTACCACGATTACAAATGATAGATTTTTTTTTTTTTTTTTTTTACAACAGTTCAATAAACAAGAAGTTAATTAAGAGACTTATGTTTTAGACACCATATTGCCTGTTTTTGTTCTATTCCGACAACAAAAATAACTCCAAACACAGCCACAGCACTAGTTTTTGTCTCTGAGGAACATGACAGTGTTTCGTTCCTGAATGAATCAACCATTTAAATGATTCGGTTCAATCGCAATGACTCACTTATTAACAGTGACTCGCTGCCACCTACTGGCAGTTTTAGTTTCACATTTAAAGTATCTTTTTATTATCTAAATTATTTCAAATATCAGTATTCAATGTTTTATGTTTAATATATCAAACATAATAATATACATCATTATTTCTGCATTTGTAACTGCAAGTTAAATGCATTCATGTCTTGTATTAAACAGTGTGTAAATACATCTAAATGCCACTTCAGACGCAGCTTCTGTGTTTCCTCTGCATTGTGAAGATGAATTTTGTTGATACTGATTTCATAATTCACTGATTAAACGTAAGAATTTGACTCATAAGATAATGGAAACTTTTAGAAAAATATATAAAGGTAAAAATGCCCATAAAATGCACCGCACACCCCTACTGACCTGCTTGAAGATCTTATTGGCCAGGAAAGACCCGCTCTTATCGGCTCCTCCTGGGGCTTTCTGCAGCGTTTCTGGAGAGACGAGGGTGGGACTGGGCCTCTGAGCCTCCTCCGTCAGTAACTGGATGATCACGGCCTCCACATCGAAGAACAGCACATGCATATCTGGATCGGTCACATTGGTCTTCATGGCCTGCACCACCAGAGAGTTATGCGAGTATTTGGGAAGGTTTCCCTGCAGCCAGAGACAAAGAAAGAGACATTTATTACAGAAAACTAGAAAGGACACCTCAGTTTTGTGTGCTGCTACTGATTCAAAGCCAACTGTCTTTAAAGAGAAAAATGTGTGTGAAAGTGTAAAGCTGAACAACAGAGAGGTTTGGGTCAATGATTTTGCTCCGGCACTCTGGATGATGAAAAGAAAGCTGCAGTGAGAGCAGATGAGAGTGATTTCTGAACCAAACTGCCTTTTCCTTAAAAGCCAACAGGCTATAAAACCACCGTAACAACACTGTAAGACTGATGAAACATTTTCTTCTTTTTTATAAGAGAAGAACTGATGAGAATTGATGCATCATTCAAAGTATAGTATATGATAAAGTCAATTTTGCATTAATAATGACTCAAACTGAAGCAGGAATAAAATTTGGGGAATATTTTAATTTAAAATAAAATTAAAATAAATACGCTTAAAAAGAAATTAAGTTAAACTTAAAAATTAAAATATACATGTGAAATAAAATAATTAAAATAAGCACATAAATAAAAAAATATGCAAAGTAATCATGGTAATTAATTTATAGTATTCTAAAAAAAACATTTAGAATTTTATATTATTAATTTTTGTATAATAATTGATGACATGAATAAAACAGAACATTTTGATAATTTTTGGGTTAACGTAAAATAAACAAATAATGTAATTAAAATAAACTAAAAAATAAATAAATTTAAAATAAATTTTGAAAAATTAAAATAAATTAATTAAAATGAACTAATCAATTAAAACTAATAAATTTAACAATAAGTAAAATAAACAAACGAAAAAAAACCCAGCAGATTAATCATGATAATTTTCTATTATACTAAAAACACGCCATGCAAATTTTCAATTCAATAACAGATGAATTGTGTTCATTTGAAAAAAAAAAAAGTAATTAATTAAAATAAATTCGTTAAAGTAAATAAATAAATGGGAATAATTTAAATTAATTAATACATAAAAAATGATGAAATAGCGATGAAATAATGAACTGAAATGAAAGAACTAAAATACATAAAATAATATAAACATGAAATTAATGCATAAATTCTTTAAAGTTAAAATTTCAATACATTTTTAAAATGCATTCAAATAAATACATAAATAAACCAACTAATATATCAATCAATCAGCATAACAATCATGATCTTTTTTATTCATTCTACTAACAGGCTGCATGTTCTTGAAGTAAACTATACTCTGATTTGTGAGGTGAAACACGAGCCGGACGCGTTCTTCGGCATTTTCTTGTGATTCAAGCCGTTCTTCTCATCAAAGCTAATGACACGGCTCATAATGACGGCAGTAATCAGCGAGTCGTCTTCAAACACATCCGTCAAAAGTTGTTCAGTGCGCGGGATAATCAGTTTATTTCCTGATCTGTGTAATAATCTCTAATGCTCATTAAGCCCTGCAGCATTCATTTCATCTCATCTGCTTCCAGTCGGCCCGTATTAAATAGCGAGCTTGCTAATTGTTATTCAATGTTAATTCGATGAACAAAGCACCTGCGATCCATTAGAAACATCAGGGAGGATGTTTACGAGCGGCCGCTGTCAGACGCGCTTCCGAACCAAAAACTTCTGCTGAAACGTGATGCTTTAGAGCTTAAATATGCACTATAAAGCATTACATAAATGAGCCATAGCAGGCTGTGCATTGAAATTATTTTACTATGCTACAAACTGCAGTCTGTTCTTTATGGTATTTACTACAGTGCATATTTCTTGCGGTGATCCTCACTGTAATGTTGACTCCTCTGGTCTTTGTCTTTCTGTTTAAGGAGAGAGCATGAGGCCTCACTCCTCTTTTATTTTCCCTCACGTTTCTGGGAAACCAACATGAAACGCAACTGTTGCAGTTTGGCTTCAATGCAGACAGTGAAACAAAAAAAAAGTGATGCAGATGAAATGAAATAAAATGATTACAGTATTCCTGAACTAAATGAATAAAATAAAATACATTTTAAAAATATGTGGATCTCAGTATTTTATATTCGATATAAAATACAGTTTTTTTTTATTTATTTTTTTATTAAGGGCTCAGTAACAATTTCACATATTTTATATTTGATATAAAATAAAATAAAGTTTTTTTTTAATGTGGGGCTCAGTAACAATTTCACATATATTTTATATTTTATATAAAATAAAAATAATAAAAAAATATGTGGGTCTCAGTAACAAACACAGGAGGAGAGAGCATGATGTCTGATGACTTATTTTCCTTCACATTTCTATCAAACCAATATAAAACGCAACAGGCTTCAATGCAGACTGTGAATAAAGAAAAATATGTGAGATGCAGATGAAATAAAATCATCTGAATTCAGCACATTTCAGAAATAAATTACTAAATGTCTAAATAAAAAATAATAAAACAAAACAAAACAAAAAATAAAAATTCTGGGTCTCAGTAGCAATTTCACTTGGATTTTATATTTTATATAAAATTAAATTAAGTTAAATATAAAATAAAACTAAATTAAAAATATTTATATCAGAATATTCATATTTGAAATTAAAAATATACAATAAAATAAGAATATACAAAGACAATAAAATAAAATACATAATATAAATAAACATAATAAAATTAAAAATATATAAAATCAAATTTAAAAAAATCTCAGTAACAATTTCACATAGTTTATATTATATAAAAAATAAAATAAAATAAATAAAACACAATGCAATAAAAAAATAAGAATATACCAAATAAAATATAAAAAAATAAAAATTACAATATAAAATACAAAATATAAAATGAAATTTAAAAATAAAATAAAATATGTGGATCTCAGTAACATATTTCCATCTGTCTGGCACCGCTGTGCTGAAGAATACACTCTATCTGAATGAAGACCTGTCTCTCTCTCTCGCTCTCTCTCGCTCAGACAGTGTTTCCAAGGCCAGAAGCACACGAGCGCATCATTAAGACGAACAGAGCGCTGTCCATCCCAGAACCGCTGGGCTATTTTAAACACATAAGATGAGCATCATTACTGGACACCTGACACCAGAACCCTTCCACACGGCTCCAGACTCTCACTGCAGATCTCAGCTCATCACGTGACGCTTTTAATGACCAAACATCACTGCTCAGCGCATTAAAAATACACTCCAAACAGAGCCGTTTTACTCTTAAACATAAATCTGGAGCACTACTACACAGTGATTTACAGAGAATCATCATGTTACAGTTTACAACATCTTAATATTTTCATGCATTATAGTTGCATTTATCAGATTAGAGCTGGTTAATAATATACATTTTGTACCAATATAAACAATCATGCAATATAGTATATATCGCTTTACGTGACTCTACTATACGTATGTGGATAAAGTAGAATGTAATATATATCCAATTTAACACAGTGAATATCAAATGGCAAATCAACTCTAGAAGTGTCCACAAAAACTGAAATGCAATAATGTCACCATGAATATGAAAAAGTGACAAATCTACTGCCATAGGCTGAATAAGAATATTGACTATTTGACAAATGCATAAACAATATTTACATTTACCAGCCAAACACAAACATTATTATTGTTAATATTATTATTTATCACTCCTATGACGCTAGCAATGCCAAAGTCATGGGTTCGATTCGCAGGGATTGCATGAACTGGTAACACGCTATGCATGTCACTTTGGATGAAAGCTTCTGCCAAAAGCATGGATGTAATTGTAGTTTTAGCCAAATGATCAAAGATGAATCTGACTGGATGCATGACTGTTGACATCAATGACATTGTCATTTTTAGTATTTTATTATTTGCATTTAGCACAGTTGCCATCAGAAATCCTATGAAAACAGAGCCGGGATGGAGACACACTGCCCTCTAGAGGACACCATCACTGCTAAACAAAGACACAACATTACTTTATAGCAAGGTTAGGATTAATGCCTTTCATTTCATTTCACAGCCGGACTGTGTGTTATTCCTGCTCTCATACGACTGTATGAGTACTATATTACAGACATAGGGAAATATTAACAATTTAGCCAAAATATAGAAATAAAAGAGAGAATAAACGAGTACATAAAGGATGGGATCTGCTGAGAAGATACTCATTACTGTCATGTCAGAAAGAATATGAAACTGTAAGGTACATCTGTTATATGTTTGTCAGCACACAATACAGTTTCATAATAACTGAACGCACTTCCAAATGTTAATTTATTCTAAAAAAAAAAAAACGAGAGATAGAAAATAAGACCCATTGTGTTCTGACAGGATGATTTTCATTAGTATTGTAACAGTTTTGTATTACAGTAAGGAAACAGTAAGGAAACTTTGGTGGAAAATGTACATTATGTTCATAAAAACTAATGCCACAAATTCTAAGAAACTTACACATAAATATAATAATAATATAAGAAATGATATTAAAATAAATTATTCATCTTCTTTACATACATATAAATATCAGTGTCTATATGTAAATATATAATATATAATATATAAAATATATATATATATATATATATATATAAATAACAAAAATGTCATTTTCAATGTATTTATTTATATATATATATATATATATATATATATATATATATATACACACATTGAAAATGACATTTTTGTTATTTGAAATGAATAAATATTTACAGAAAATAAAATATTAAAAAATTGTAAACCTATTTTTAGTTAGTTGCCAATGCAACTTTTCTAATTTTCGTGTAGTTTAAGAAAACAGGAAATAAGACAAACTTTTAAATTTAAAATGAATAAATATAAATAAATATTAAATTATATAATAAAAATATAAGTTATATTTTTAATATTAAAAATATAAAAATATAATAATATATAAAACTACTTCAATATTACATACATAGATTGTTTTTAGTCCTCAAAAACAAAAATTAAAATGCAATGATGTCACCATGAATATATAATGTAGAATAATATTCTAATAATAAATAATATAAAAAAATAATTCAATATTATAAACATTTATATTTATTCATTCATTTATTCAGTCATTCAATATTATATAGAGAAAGATACAGAGAGAGAAAGAGAGAGATTTCCATCTCAAAATATTCCACAATTTTATGTTGACATTTACCCAAATTTTCAAGAAAGATTTAAATAAACACCTGTGTATGTTTGGGGGGAATGCTAAAACACCTGGGTGGCCAAGAACCCAAATCACATTTCACCATCAATAACAACTGAGAATTCAAGCACAGGCACAATATGTGTGTAAAAATAAAGAAAACACACACACACACACACCAGAAGAACAGCTAATGGCCTGAAATATAAATGGATTCAAACTCAACAAACACACCTACCAGAGGATGATTCAATAACACAAAAACACCATCAAAATAATTCAAACTCCCACCAAGACGTTTGTCCATATTCAAACAAACCAGAACAAAACCTCAATCTGACACACAAACACTGAGCAGCTCTGAACGCAGACGCAGAGACAGTGTTAGTATGCAGAGCAAGAGAAGTGTTTTTACAAGCGTGCAGTAAAATAAACGCCAGCGGACGAGAGTGTGTCGATGATACAAACACACCAGCAGCTCATTACCAAATCAATACACACACACGCGTAAAACAAACACTCTCTTTCACAAATGCATTAACACACACACCCGTGCAGAAATGACACAGCTCAAGGACAGTCAGGAGAGCACACTATTAATGAATAATATGCATGAACACAGAGACTGTATGAATACAAGCAGCCATACAGATGAAGACGGACACACAGACAGACGGGTCTGAGGTCTGATCGCTGGTGGTTATGTGTCATTAGCTCAGCTGGGTGTGTGTGAGACACCAACAGAGAGCCAGCAAGACAACAATAATCACACACACACACACACACACAAACACAGACACACAGACACACAGACACAAACACACACAGACACACAAACACACAAACACAGACACACAGACACACAGACACAAACACACACACACACACACACACACAGACAGACACACACACACACACACACACACACACACACACACACACACACAGACACACACACCAGTAACACCCTGTTTACACCTGGTATTAACGTCTGACTCGGATGGTCTGAGGATAAGTGGACGACAGACCAGTGCTGTTACTGTTAACTAAAACTATTAGAAACATTTGATATTAAATGAAATAATGCTGAAATAGGAAAGTAAAATATAAATATTACATCAAAAACAAACCTAAAAAATAAAAATAATAAAAATAAATAAATAAATTAAATAAAATAAATAATAAATAAATAAATACATTTAAGTACTAAAATTACTGACACTAACTTATTTATAATTTCAAAATATAATTAAATATTTGGAAATTATAAATAAAAAATGTATAAAAAATATTGAAAAAATAAAACTAATTAAAAATGACAAAAGTACATAACAAAACTAAAACTTAAATGAAATCAAAACTGAAAATACAAAATTAAAAGCTAATTCAAAATGTTACTAAATAGTATATAAACAATACTCCAATAACATTATTTTAATAGTAAATACCAAAATAAACAAACATACTAAAAGTACTAAAACTGAAATAATATCATCTAAATCTAAATAGAAATATTAAATAAAAACTAATCAAAATGACAATCACATAAAACTACTAAAACTTAAAGTACAATTAAAATTAAATGCTGAATATTACTAAAAACTATTTATATAAATACTAAAACAAGATTATTTTAAATAATACTAAAATAAGCGAAAATATAATTTAAAAAATAAAACAAAATGAGTTTGAGAAAATGAGTAAATGAGAAACAAAAAGTACCAAAATTAAATGTGAAATAAATATAATTAAAGTTTAATAGAAATATCATTAGAAACCTGTCTGACTAAGTGATTTTCATCACAACATTGTGAAAAATGTGCATTAATTTTCAGATTTGCTGAATGTTACATTTACATGGTTAAATTATTCCTGTTTTTAAATATTAACTTAATAAAACATTAATTTACATGTGCAACTCTCTCAAGTGAGACAGAAATGACACGCTACAACTTTTAAGATAGTTTTGTTAAGCAGTGCAGTATAAAACATCCACATCAGTTTAAAAACACTGGACCAATCAGAAGAACCTGGGGGCGGGGCGAGTGTTTATTGACTGCTACATCTGACTGCTATCAGATCCTCTTAATATCTCAATCCTGGCTCAGTGGTGGTGGTTTTGAATGGTTTGAGGGCGTCTCACCTTGTCGGCGTTGTCGGCCGCGAGCAGGTTGGTGGCGAGCGTCTGCAGCTTGTGTTGGGCCATGTTCTTGAGCGCAGCCAGACTGCGGCGGGTCATGGCCTGCTTCAGGTTCACCGCGGGGTGATTGAGGGAGTCCAGAGCCGCGGGAACAACCTCGTCACACGCGTTCAGAATCTCCACCGCCGTTATTCCCATCACACAGCGGTCCAGCGCTCCTAAAACACACACACACACACACACACACACACACAACACAAGAGTTATACGCTTCTGTGGAAGGGTTACTATCATTAACTAGAACTAAAACCACAGACAGAAAACATTTGTTACTTGAGATCAAATATTTTTAAAAGTTGTAATTTTCATTTAGTATATGTTAAAGTACTAAAACGGAAATGAAAATTAATAAAAAATTACATACAGACATTTTTTAAAAAATGACAAAAACAGCAAAATGACTGAAACATTAACTAAAATGACTATTAAAATATAAAATAATAATAAAATTCAATTAAGCTTAACTAAGTACTAAAGTTACTAAAACTAAAATTGAAAAAATATAATTAAAAGCTAAATGGAAATATTAAAAAACTAATAAAAACGACAAAAACTAAATTACACTCAAAAACACCTACTAAAATAAAAATGAAAGCATAAACAAAAAATGAAATAAGTTGAAGTATTAAAATGATCAAAACTAAATCTTAAATAAATAGAATTAAAAGCTATAAATAACATAAAAAATAAAAATAAAATTAATTTTAAGTACTAAAATTACTCAAATTAAAACCGAAAAACAATTAAAAGCTAAATAGAAATATTTAAAAAATAAATAAATAAACTGACAAAAATTACTAAAACTTCTAAAATGAAAATGAAAATATAAAAAAAATAATGTAAAACAAAATAATTTCAAGTACTGGAATTTCAAAAACTAAAATAAATATAATTAAAAGCTAAATAAAATAAAAAACAAAAAATATAAGGGAATATATAAAAATAAAATCTCATTCAAAATATTAATACAAACTACAATAGTATATTAATGATATTAAAACAACACTGGTCTGTCTATGCATGCATCAGTCTCTGTATCTGTGTGTTCACCACCAGACGAACCCATTACACTCATCAAACACTGATGCAGCCTATGAGAGTGTGAGTGTGAGTGTGTGTGTGTGTGTGTGTGTGTGTGTGTGTGTGTTTCCTCTTCTACTCAGCTCCCATAATCCCCGGCTGTAAGTGGACTCATAAAACACTAATGTGTCTAATGCAGCAGGAGAGCGAGACAGAGATTGAGTTGTCTCTAATGGCACGCAGACATTCAGAGTGAGACAGGTGGATAATAAATGATTATTAGGCAAATATCTTCCTCAAAATATACTTCCTCCCACACTCACCATCACCTATATGATCAAAACCTTACATCACGGTAACCGTATATGTTCCGAAATATGATTTATACAGTGTTGCTATTGTTAACTAAAACTATTAAAGATCTTGTTTGGTAATTGAAAAAAAACCAACCTCACTTTACAATGAGGTGTCATTTGTTAACATTAGTTACTGTATTAACTAACATGCACAAACAATGAACAATTCATTTATTACAGTATTTATTCATCTTTGTTAACGTTAGTTAATAACAATACAAACATTCATTGTTAGTTCATGTTAGTTCACAGCGCATTAACTAATGTTACCAAACACAACTTCTGATTTTAATAATGCATTAGTAAATGCTGAAATTAACATTAACTAAGATTAATAACTGCTGTAGAAGTATTGTTCATGCTTAGTTCATGTTTACTAATGAACCTTATTGTAAAGTGTTACCAAAATAAAAATTAGACGAGAAAAATAGAAATGTTGTCTTGGAAACTAACATAATTCATGTTTATGTTAAAGTACCAAAAATTAAATTCAAATTTTTAATCTAAAATCATTGTGAAAACAGTAAATATAAAAACAAAAGCTAAATGAAAATATTAATAAATACTACAATAGTAAATAAATACTATAGTTCTTGTCTCTTATATTACATGTATAGTCCATATATAAATAATATATATTACATATATTTACATGCATAATCCAATATAAATAATCCTGTGAATACATATTTTACTTAATGAAATATGCTTCATCACATTTTTATATTAATAACAACTATATAATATAGTATATTAATGATGGCATAAAATTAACACTTGTTATTTTACATATATATTAAATGTGGTCATATATATTTTTGTATAATCCAGTGAATTATTATTGTACAAATGAAAGACACTTTACTGCATCTGATTGGTGTAGAACTTGATGGACAAAAAAAGATCAGATTATTAAAAATTAGAAACACACAATTTTACAATTCAGGCTAATATCAATAACTAATTATTATTTTATGTATATTTATATTATGGCTGACAAATGTTATGACCGACAAAAATTTTATAATATTTTGTCTAAATAAATTAAAAATTCTAAACACTAAAAACTTAAAAATCAAATCATTTAAAAAAATTTTTTTTTTTTTTTAAATTACAAAATATATATATATATATATATATATATATATATATATATATTCTCAGACAAGTGTAATTCATCAAGTGTTCATTTATTGGAGCGAAAGAGAGAGAGAGAGACTGTGTATGTATGAATTACCACCGTTTTTCCGTGTTTCTCTATTAACAGTGAAGCCGTGGCTTTAATTGCTTTAAAAACGATGATGTTACCAGCTCCTTGTTGAGAAAGATAATGTAGCTCTTCAGCGATGAATCTATTTTATTGATAAAATTGCGGGGCAGCGCTAAAAAGTTTGTCTGAGCGCTAAAAACAATGTCTGTGCGTGTGCGTTAGATGCAGTGAATACAGTGCATTAGTTTAGAACTTTTCAAATAATAAAATAATAATTTATTTTGTAAACATAGAGAGTGTGTTGATTTGTGCAATGATAACCTATCAGCAAAACCAAAGGTTTTGTGCTCCAGGGTCACATATATTAAAAATCATTTTTGATTTTTAATATATGTGACCCTGGAGCACAAAAGCAGTCTGAAGTCTCTGGGGTATATTTGTAGCAGTAGCCAAAAATACATTGTATGGGTCAAAATTATTGATTTTTCTTTTGTGCCAAAAATCATTAGGATATTAAGCAAAGATCATGTTCCATGAAGATATTTTGTAAATTTTCTACCATAAATATATTAAAACTTAATTTTTGATTAGTAATATGCATTGCTAAGAACTTCATTTGGACAACTTTAAACAGCTCCAGATTTTCAAATAGTTGTATCTCGGCCAAATATTGTCTGATCCAAACAATCCATACATCAATGGAAAGCTTATTTATGCAGCTTTCAGATGATGTATAAAACTCAATTTCGAAAAATTGACACTTGTGACTGGTTTTGTGGTCCAGGGTCACATATTAGAATGAGTACATTATTATTTATGGGCTTCAAAAACAAGATGCAAACAATCACAATATTGTACCTGGTGGGGAGCGCATAATGTAAAAATGAAACATATGCCTAGGGCTGGGCGATTTATCTCATGCAACATGCATGCGCATCTCGTCAGTAAAACCGGCTCCTTGATTAGCGGTAAATCCCCATCACCTGTTTTCAAATGTGACATTATCTGCAGACCGCCAGTTCTTTCAGAAGCTCGCAATATCGCGTTCATTACCGCAGATGAATCGCCTTCGATAATGAACGCGAGATTGCGTAGCTTCTCAGTGAACTACGGCTCCGTGTATTAAATGCCGCTCCATTTGAAAACAGGTGATGGGGATTTACCGCTAATCAAGGAGCCGGTTTTACTGACGAGATGCGCATGCATATTGCATGAGATAAATCGCCCAGCCCTACATATGCCATTAGCGTTATTGTACTGTGGTAGAGTTATGGAGGCCCTTCATAATGCAGAGCTCAACTGCCTGCTCTGCCAATATCTAGCAACGGCCCTATAGCATGCAGTGTCGATAAACAGCTGTTTTACTAAATTCTTCTGAGGTGAAATTCAGTGCAGTTGCTGGTGATGCACTTGATTTCAAACCAACAAGATATTATAAATCTGATGAAATCTGGAAAATAGCCAATATATATACACATTACCTGAATTCAATATTAGTGAACCAAGATGCACCATCGCGAGGCAACCATGAGCATGACCTCTGACCTTTGACCCCGAGCCCAGGCTTACCTGTGTCCATCTGCCAGACGTAGACGGACCCGTCGGAGCAGCCCACCACCAGATAATCGTCACAGGGCCTCCACTTGATGACCTGGATGGGGAAGAGATGCCTGGAAGCCAACATGATGCACTTCCTCTCCCTCAGACTCAGCAGACCGACGGAGTGATCGCTGGCCACCGAACACACGCAGTGCTGCACGCGCGTCTGAAACACCACCAGAATAATTACACGCTCAGATTATTAGCCCAAAATACAAGGACAAGCAGTGCAGAGAATCTTAGCAATGCAGGTGCTGTTTCTGATTGGTCAGGAATTTCCTTTTTTTGTTTTTACTTTATTTTTATGGAACATTTTGTAAGAAAACATTTTTTACATCAAAAAGACATGAGAGCAAACAAATAAACAATACTATACAATACAACAGGGGGTACACTTTCTGTTAACAAGTGTGTATATTTATATACAGACACAATATACACTACCGCTCAAAAGTTTGGGATCAGTAAGATTTTTAATGTTTTTTAAGGGAGTCTCTTCTGCTCCTCAAGGCTGTATTTATTCGATCAAAAATACTGAAAAAACAGTAATATTGTGAAATCTTACTGCAATTTCTTATATTGGTTTACTATTTTAATACACTATAAAATCTAATTTATTTCTGTGATGCGCAGCTGAATTTTCAGCATCATTACTCCAGTCTTCAGTGTCACATGATCCTTCAGAAATCATTCTAATATTCTGATTTATTATGAGTGTTGAAACTGTTGTGCTGCGTTTTAAACTCTTTACTCTGCGTTTAAAACGTTTTAAAGCGAGTTTAAAACGTTTTAAAGCGTTTTAAACTCTTTACTCTGTACTATTTATTCTATGCCTATTAAAGTTTATTTCAAAGCCAGTAATACGTGACATGACTTTCATTAAAAATATAATTCATAGTAAAAATTTAGAATATAATTAGTGTAAAATACGATGACAACTACACAAGAAAAGGCGGGGCTTAGCAATGCAGATGTTCGCTCTGATTGGTCAAGAATTTTTATGGATTATTTATTCAATTAGCAGATGCATCTAGCCAAAGTGATTTACAAAACGAAGAAGATCACAAGCAATTTTTATAGATCAAAAATACTCAAATACACAGGTTTAAATAAAATCAAATAAAATGAGATTATTAAACATGCTAGAGCAGGGATGAAATGAACAAAACAAGAGAAAAAGAAATGTTTTAGTCACACACCAGCTAATGTATGGGTCAAAAGACATGATTTTCATTTGTAGAATAAAATTGAATAGAATTAGCATAAAATATAATGACAACTAATATGAACCTGTGGGATGTGAGAATGGGCGGGGCCTTGCAGCTCAAATGTGGTCTTTAATTGGTCAAGAATGATGGGTCTAATTAATATTAAATTAATATTTTAAACTCTTTACTCTGCACTGACAAAAGTGCAGGATTTAGAATTTCCACTCAGAAATTGTTAGTAAATTTCACAGATAATGAAATGACAAGCAAGACACTGAAATTTTTAAGTAGAAAGACCAAAATAGTGTTTTCCTGTTAAAAAAAAACTGAAATTTTTTTACTTTTACATATTAAAAAAAAAAAAATGTAAAAAAAATTATCTACACTGTAATCTATCTACACTGTAAAAAAAAAAAAAAAAAAGTTGGGAAAACTTAAAAGGCAACCAGATTTTTGAGTTTTCTCAACTTTTTGTTGTATAAACTTAAAA
>JAFVLL020021339.1:24445-35530 GCA_021397915.2 Tor tambroides
GTTTGAGGCTCACTGTATGTCATGTCCATGTACAGAACTCTTATTATTCAACTATGCCAAGGTAAATACAGTTTTCCATTCTATGGCACCTTTAACCAAATGATATCCGAGACTAATGGAAATCGGTGTCCGCATTTTCTAAAAAAAAAAATTACAGCCATCACACTTGACCAATCAGAGGGAATATCTGGACCAAGAAGCCCTGCCCACTGAATGCTGAAAGCTCTTATTGTATGTCTGTGTTTAACGCGTGTGTGGAGGAAGCTTACGCTGCAGTTTTCCGGAGGCACGATCAGCTGTGTGATTTCTCCTCCGTGAACGCAGAAGATGTGCTTCATCTCTCCGGTGAAAATGTCCCAGATGATGACGGAGAAGTCGACGCCGCCGGACACCAGCGAGCGCTGATCGTAGCGCGGAGAGACCTGGTGTGGGTACAGCAGACACGTCACCTTGTGCCTGTGACCTCTGAGAGTGCGATGAGGAGGCCAGCCTACACACACACACACACACACACACACACACACACACGGATCAGTGCTTCACTCTAAATAAAGAAAAAACACTCAGAAATGTGCTGGTTATTGTTAGCATGTTGTTATGGGAGAGTAGAGCAGTGGCATCAAAAAACATTATTCAGTAGAAAACACTGCTGCAGAATACTGTAGTAACAATAATATTTTTAAAAATATATATATTTAGTAACATATATATTCATACATACAGTACATATATATTAATACAATAATATTAATCTTATATAACAATTCTCTACTAATAATTATATATTCTATACATTATTTCATATATTAATAATATATAATAATATAATATTACTAATATATATATTAATATTAATAAAATAATATTAAGAATATATAATGATAATTTAATATTAGTAGTATTAATAGCAATAATAGTGTTCTAAATACTGAGAGAACAATGTAAAACAAAACAAAACAAAATGGTTATTTTTATGTTCTTATATAATCCTCTAGAAAACACTGTTGCAGATAATACTGCTAATAGTAGTAGTAGTAATAATAATAATAATAATAATAATAATAAATTAAAATATATATTTATAAATAAATACAAAATTAATATAATATTAATAATATATGACAATACTAATAATAATATAATGCATATATTATTATAAAATATATTCGTAATAATAATAATAGCAATAATAGTGTGCTAATCCTTCAGAAAAGCAAATAATAATAATAAATTTAAATAATAAATATAAACATTTATGCATTGCAGATTGTTGCAGATAACGTTAATAATAAAATAAGGAAAATATAATGAATGCAACATTAATATAATACTAAAATATAATATTTAAAAATAAATATATTCAATATTAAATATTATAATGATGTTTAATATTAATATAAAATGTAACTATAATAATAATACTAATTATTATTATTATTATTGTAAATAAATATGATAAGTAATAAGCATGTTTATATATAAAAATAATAATAAAAATATATACATTTATATTAAAACCTAAATTTTGTTACAAATAATATATAACATTATTATAAAACACTAATAGCAATAAGACTGTCTCACCCCTGCGCAGCATGTGTTCTCCCTGCAGCAGCTGAACGATGGCCGTCTGTGTGGCAGGAACGAGTACGATGCTGCCGTCTTCTCGTCCACACACCAGTCGGCCCTGAGACGGGATATACACACTCGCCGTCACCTTAATGGGCTCGCTAGAGCCGGGCAGCACGCTCAGCTGGTCAATGATGCCGGCCGGAGACGGCATTAACTTATCAAAGGCCTCCTGCAGACTGATGCTGACCGACACCTGCAGCTCTGGAGGAGGAGACAGAGAGAAAAGCGTGTTATGAACATACAGCAGGACATACATGTGTTTCTGTGCTGTTTGAGAACTGTCTATTGCATTGCATGCAGGAGTCAGTATCTGTAATACTACAAGCGGACACAAGAGGGCAGTGTGTATAATGCAGTACTGAATACACACAGCAGAGGGCAACACTGTACTGATGCAAGAGGCTTTCAGATGCAGATGAGCACCCAGAGTCACACTGAACAAATCTACTGCTGTTTGCTACTGAATACTAGCATATTACATCAAGCATAGTTTATAATGAATACTGCCTAATGCTTTTGGGAAATAGTACTTTGGATGCCACCATGATTAACTGAATTTCAAAGATTATTATGCTTCAGTGTTACTACTTGTTCTTCCATTTTTCATGCGACCTCATTATAAGCATGTTTAACTCGGTCAAAATAATGACGCAAGAGAATCGGTGTTGATAACTTCAGGAAACCACACAGCTGTTTTTCCACACTACTTCTGTTAAAAATGTTTGTTTTTGGGTTTTTTTTTCATACAAATGTTAAAAAAAGTGCGAAAAATGTTTACAAAAAAATTGTTACAGCACTGTTTATATTCAGAGTTTGTGAAAACAAATGTTAAAAATAGTTACAATACTATTTATAATATACAGTGAAAAATGGCTTAAAAATAGATGCAATACTGTTATTAAAGAATAGATACAATACTTTTTATATCATTCAGTTTATTAAAATAATGTTTAAAAATAATTACAATACTGTATATAATATTCAATATTCATCATTTGTAAAAAATAAATAAATAAATAAAAAAATATATATATATATATATATATATATATATATAATATTTATAATACTAATAATATAATATTCAGGTTGTGAAAAATATAAAATATAATATTCAAGTTTTTAAAAATTGTTACATTGATGGTTAAAATATTAATAGCTTATGAAAAATACAATGCCATTTATAATATTCAATTTGTGATTTTGTTTAAAATATTCACAATTTGTGCAAAAAATTTTTAAAAAATTACAAGTGTTTTAAAATTGTTACATTGATATTTACAATATTCGATTTGTGATTTTTTAAATAGTTACAATATTGTTTAAAATATTTAGTTTATGCAAAAAATAGTGAAAATATAATAATCAGTTTGTGAAAAAAAATTGAAAATATAGTTACATTATTGTTTTTAATATTCAGAGCTTGTAAAAAATGCAAAAAATAGTTATAATACTGTATTATAATATTCAATTTGTGAATTTGTTTTTTTAAAAATATTTTAAAGTTAGTTAAATACAAATCTTAAAAAATGTTCTCATGCTTATTTTTTGTAATGTGTGAGAAGTATAATTTTCAGTTTATAAAAAATATTTTTTCATGTTTTTTAATAGTTTCAAAAATGTTCTTGTTTTGTTTTTCTTTTTTGTAATGTGTGAAGTATACTATTCAGTTAATAAATTAATTTGATTTTTTTAATCAAAGTTTGTTAAACAGTTAAAAAATAAATCCTCATGTTTATTTTTTGTAATGTGTAAGCATAATAGCATAATATTAAGTTTATTAAAAAAAAAAAATTCTTTTTTTTTTTTGAGAAGTATAATATTCAATTTATAAAATAATTAAATTTTTTTAAAAATGCTTGTTGAATACAGTTTTACCCGAGTAAATGCGAGTGTTGAAGAGAGCGGCGTACCTGCGGCGGAGGACAGCGGCTGTAAGGGCGATGCTTCTGGGATGCTCCACACCGTCAGTCGCCCCGCAGAGTCGCCCTGGATCAGGAGCTTGTGGAACGGTTCTCTCCGTCCGAAGAAGAAGCGTGTCACAGGCGGACAAATCAGGAGCTGCAGGAGACAGAAACATCAACATCTGCAAACATCCAGAGCATCAACCTGAGTCTGCTGGCATTCATCTGACCGCTGAAGCCGCTGCTGAACTCTGAGCGATGTGTGCATGGAAGCTGTTAGACATGAGCTTCATCAGGGAAATCACCAGCTCATGCAGGATCATGGCTGAGGAACAGGGACATCAGCCATTTCAGTGATGATACGGACATACTGACGGAAAGTGGGCACTGAATGGAGTTGGTTTTTCACTACAATGAGTTACAGTTGATTTAAAGCTAGCGTTCTTCAAATTGGGGTCTGGGGACCCTCAGGGGCCCCTAAGGGAGTGATAAGGGGTCTGTGGAAAAGTTTTGAGAACCACTATAAAAAAAATATTTAAAAAAATAAGATTGGAATAAATAAATAAATAAAAATAGATGAAAATGCATAAATCATGAGATAAAAATAAATGATAAAACAGATTAAATATTAAAAATTAGATTAAAACAAATATAAAAATTAAGAAAGAAGAATAGGTTAAAATGCATAAATAATAATAAAAAAAGTAGATTAGAATAAGTAAATTGATTAAAGTACATTTAAAAAAATCAACTAAAATAAATGCAGATTAAAATGTAAAAAAATGATTAAAATAAGTAATAATAATTAGATTGAAATGTATAAATTCTAAAAAGTTCACTTAAATAAATGACAGATTTAAATAAATAGATTAAAATAAATGAAAAAACAGTCTAATATGCATAAAAATAGATTAGAATAAATTAAAAAGTGACAAAACAGATCAAAATGCATAATAAAAAATAGAATAAAATGCATAAATAATAAAAAATTGATCAAAATAAATAAATGAAAATAAGTAATACTAAGAATGAGAATAAAATAAACAAATAAATAAATAATACATTTAATATATAAAAATAAATAATACCATTCTATTGTGGGTAGAAACATGATATAAATTAATATGAATAAAATGTTTTCAAATATAATATTAATTTTTCACAATATAAATTGATCTTTATACATGAAAATACACAGTTGCCTTATAAATTTTAGGTCCCTCGGATGATCATATTTGGGGTTTTGTGTCATCTAATATAAATTACTCAAAAGTGTGAAATGATCCATCCAATAAAATCCCTACCTCCGATTTTACATTATATAAATAAAATTGTTTGCTTTGTTTCCTGTTGTTTTATAAGCAACACATTTTTAAAACACTGTGATATATGTATGGTCATAAAAAGTATGCTAAAAGCAATAATAATATAAAAAAGACTGATAAAAATTCACAATTAGGTGCGAATTATTCTGGTGTGAAAAACTGCAATTTTTAAGAGATTTTACATTCGTTCATACAAGATGCTTCAATGTAAAATTCCTCTTTACCATGTCATGTGTCTGAAGTGGTATGAATTGAAGTGGAAATGACCATTTTAAATTGATCAATGCATCATATAATATTGATGTATATCCTTTGAATTTTCAAAGCTATCTCTTGTATTGAGAACAGTGCAAAGTTCCACCATTGAGCTTTCATCGATAAACACACACGCTAAAACATGCTGAACACACACCCGAAAAACACACAGAAAGATCAGCTGAAGACAACCAGAGAGCCACACACTTCACATAACTCTAATAATATTACATTTCAGATCTTAAAGACCTATAAAAGCCCATTTCTGCCATTGAATTAAAAATGAAAAAGGAAATTGTGACTGTTTTCTCGCAATTGTGAATTCTGACTTTTAATTTAGAAATGCAAGTTATAAAGTTAGAATTGAGTGATATAAAGTTACAATTCTGAGAAATAAAGTCAGAATTTTTTTTCTTGAAATTGCGATAAATTTTGGCAATTTCTCAGATTTGCGAGGTTGAAATGTCACAATTGAGTACTATAAAGTCACAACTGTGTATTAAATTGTTTATAAACTCACACTTCTGAGGAAAAAAATTCAGAAATGTGAGAAAAAACTCAGTTCTGACCTTTTTTTCTCACAATTCTATGTTTATATTTTGTACTTCTGACTTCTTTTTTCAGTATTGTGTTATAAACTCGCAATTGCGAAAAATAAAGTCAGAACTTTAAGAAATAAACTCACAATTCTGATCGTTTTCTCACAATTGTGAGCTTATCTCTCTCAATTCTGACTTTGTAACAAGCAACTGCGAGTTATACAGTCAGAATAAATTTTGAATTGTAAGATATAAATACATAATTGTGAGAAAAAGGTGGCAGAATTGTGAGTTTATTTCTTAAAATTCAGACTTTTTTTTTTTTGCAATTTTGAGTTTATATCTCAATTCTGAAAAAAAAGTGTCACAACTGCATGAAAAGTCAGAATTACAAGTTTATTTCATGCAGTTCTGAGAAAAAAAATTCAGAATTGTGAAATAAAAACTCACAATTGTGAGAAAAATGTCAGAGAAAGTCAATTACGTTTATTTTTTATTTTTTATTCAGTGGTGGAAACGGGCTTCCATCAAGACCAAATCAGTACCTTTTAATTAAATGCATCAGTCTAAAACAAGCCGAAGCGACTGTAAAGAAGCTCTGGGACTTTGCATGCATCTTCACACCATGTGAAGACCAATGAGGGAAGTCAATGATTGGTCGTTTTTAGTGGGAGGAGCATGAGACTTAGCGAATCAGAGTGAGTGACTATTAGACAGACAGCAAAAGAGAGGCAGGAACTCCACAGGAAGCTCTCAAGACATCCAATCATATTCACACATGCAAAATATGTGCAATTACTTGTTTTTACAAATGTCAAAATAAAATAATGTCAAAATTAAATCATGCATGATGTGTGATATTATTATGCGTCGAGAGCTTCCTCGCCCCTGCGTCTCGCTGTCAGTTGGGCTTACTGGTGCCTCTAGAGGCCGCTGGATGTATTGCAATTCAGGAGTGTAGAGCTCCGGATCACAAGCGCTGTCAGGAAGATGCACCACAACACACTGCCCCTCCCACCCCTCCTCCAGCTGGGCCGGGGCAACAACAGACAGAGAGCAAATCATAAAGAAATCAAACACGGCACAGATAACACACAAACATACACAGGAGCTGACTGACGAGAACACAGACAGAACACAAACTACAAACATAAACCATCATTCAAAAGTGTGGGGGTTTAATTTAACATACAAAACTACCAGATTTTGCTATAAGTTTAATTGCAACATATAATCACTGCAGTATATAGTGTTCACCGTCTGTTTGATTATGTCATTAACTAACTGCACAAATTTTACTGTACATTTCTGCCATACGGACATCAACTTGAGATAATCACCACTGATAAGCTACTACTAAATATAATGTAGAAACTTTAACTTCAGCAGCAAATCAGAATATTAGTATGATTTCCGAAGGATCATGTGACACTGGAGACTGGAGTAATGATGCTGAAAATACAGCTTTGATCACAGAAATAAATTACATTTTAATATATATTCACATAGAAAACAGCTACTTGAAATTGTAATAATATTTCACTATTTTACAGTTTTTCCTGTATTTTTCATCAAATAAATGCAGCCTTGGTGAGCAGAAGAGACTTCTTTCAAAATCATTAAAAATCTCACCAACCTCAAACTTTTGAACAGCAGTGTTTTTATAAAGAAACTGAACTTAAACACAAAGGACATTTAATGCTCCATGACTGGCTCAAAGATTAACTAATATTTAAAGTCACATGAAATCAAAACTGACTCTATTTACGTTCTTAATTCATGTTCCTGATTCATCAGTGATGTTATTAAATGAAAAGGTTTGTCTTCGTAAACTTGCATTACAACGCAATAACTTGTACTTTTGATCCTCTCAAGACACCTATAATGTCCACTTTCAACATTTGACTGAATCTGAAGACATGTTTGTAAAGTACGAGTGAGTATACAGTTGTTTACACAGACTCTGCTTCCTCGTGTGTGTGTGTATGTATCTGACCTGTTTGTCGGCGCGGTCCGCTATGCTGTACACCAGAGGAGGGATCGAACCCTCCGTCTTCTTCCCCACATTGCTGCGGAAGTGTTCGCTCGCTGGGAGACAGCTGAAACACACACAGACTGATTAGTAGTAGAAGTTTAACAGTTTTTAGCTGTAGATCTGACTACGGATGCACGATATTATCGGACCGATATCGGAATCGGCCGATAATGGCTTTAAATGTAAATATCGGCATTGGTCCCATATGAAAAATTATGCCGATATGTCTTGCCGATAAGAGGATTAACTCACATGTGCTCAGGGTGTGCTAGTGATTAGATCACTTTTGGATCGCTGCATTTAAACTGAGAATGCACAGAATGACCCCTTCGGCATGTGATAAAAAACAAACAAACATGACACTTAAATTAAATAATTTTATATATAATGATTTATTCATTAATGTGTAATATGATATATTTTTTTAAACAAATTATGAGCTACTCATTTTTACAACTCTTTTGCTTTAGATAATTTACAAATGTTAAATCATAAAATAAAATGTTAAGGTTACCACTGCATCTTTCTGATAAAAAAATGCATTGATAGTTTATTTACAGTTATTTTCAAATCTTCTATGTACTGTCATTATACAAGAGCTTTATTATTGTTTATTTAATTCTAACAAATAAGTTCTTGTTAAAAACTAACCAAAATTAAAAATAATTATATATCGGTATCGGTCAAAATTAGTTGAAAATTATCGGCAAATCTAATATACTTCAATAAATCAAGGTTGGCCATGTTACATTCTGTACATGTTGCATTTTGTAAACCCATGTTATAAGTGACCCAAACTCAATTTTGTGTGGAGCAGCATTTACTGTGAAACAACACTGAAAAAAACAGGATCATGAGCTGCATGCATGCAAACAAACACAAAGCTGTGCTTCTCTTAGAAACACTCACATATTTATTTAGATCAGTGGTTCTCAACAGGTTTGGCCTTGAAACCCATGTTTTCCCATGGTCATCAAGCCATGACCCAATTACCATATTATATATATATATATATCAAAGCAAATTTATTTCACAAAAATTAAGTTAAGACTGTTAAGAATATGATTAATACTGAATAAACAGTATAAGGTAAGGCTATTAAATAGCAGTCCCAAACTAGTTTTTGTTAATACAATTAAGTTGGTTTGAGTCACCACAGTCATTTAAACATATAAACATATACAAAATGACACAAAGTGAAAATAACATGGTGTTTTTGGGTTATGGAAACAACAGTTACCATGGTGAATATACAATACTAGCATGAACTGTTAATGAAACGTAGAAACTGCTCCTGAATAGAATGAATATCTTACCTTCATGCAAATCCTTCCCAGCTAACACACGCAGTACAGTTATGTGATTTATAGGTACTGTACTTTTATTTCAGGCATAGTTTCTGCGCTTTAGTGAAGTGATATACAGCGTGGAGATACGAGCACGGTATAACATCTGGCAGGACAGGATAGTTCGCTTTTCTTAGGTGAGAGACTTTTTATTTCATAAGTTACAAAAATAACGATAGAATAATGACACTAACATTGAATTGGGACAGCGCGTTTTTCTCAGGCACTCTTTACTTAAACTGCATTTGACAGAAGTGTCAACAACTTTCATGCACATCTTTTAAAATAAAATCTCAAATCAGAAAAACATTAAGAATTACGTTTTTTATTGTTGATGTTGTTTCTTTGGCCGTACACTCCGCGACCCACCAGTTCAGAAAAACTGATTTAGATCACATCTTTTGCAATTTAATAATTGCACTAAGCCATATCAGGATTTATTTTGATTAATTGTGCAGCTGTAGTAGCTGTTGTGTTGTTGCATTACCTGGCCGGTAGTTTGTAAATGTAGCTGCAACCATCTTCAGTCCAGATTATGACTTTATCCGCAGCGATGAATTCTCCTCCGACCCACGACTGATTGTTCTCGCTCGGGACCGAACACAGCAGGGAGAAATCACCCGCATCAAACACCTGCGGCACAGATCGGTATAACTCAAACCATGATGTGAAGCACAACATCACAACCTCGTAATCACACACACTCACCCTCCAGTACTTCGAACACACCACCAGCAGCGAGAGCTGTGTGAACGTGCAGAACGAGATGCTCTGGCAGCCCTGACAGTAAATGGGCTTCGACTCTTCCTCAAACACAGGGTCCAGATCCTGCGGGAAACACACACACTTTCATTCTCCAGCAGGACACACTGTGTGACACACACATTCTGTTCATCTAAATGGGGTTTCTGTGCAGAACATGTGTTTATTGACATGTACGGTTGAGTTGAACTGTTCACCTGCATCCTGCTGACGTCTGCGGTGATGATCCACACCTTAAGAATCCCAGTGATAGACACGGCCACCACTGTGTCCTCTGAAACACACACACACACACTTTAAATGGTGAGAAACCTCCAGATTGAGAGTCATTATGGGCTGTAGTCAAAGGATTATTCTCACTTTAATCTCTACGGACGCCAAAACTATTATACTTGTATGGATTTTAAACGTGTAATTTAAGTAATTTTGTTGGTAGATTTTAATTTTGTGGCCATCAACTAGTAGTTTTTCAGTGTTGTAAGAATTATTTAATAGATGAATATAAAATAAATAAAACCAAATAAGTAAAATCACATTCTGTTATTTTTTTCTATATATATATATATATATATATATATATATATATATATATTTACATATAAATACATTTTGTAAATTTAAAAATCATATATTTAAAATGTGTAATTTAAGTAATTTTGTCTAAAGATTAAAAATTTTTGTCCATTAGATAGTAGCTTGCAAGTGCGCAAATGAATTTTTTAATTAATTAATAAAATAATAATAATAATAATCACATTCTCTTTAATTATTTACATATAAATACATTCTAAATAAGTCATTTTTAAATTTAAAAATCAATTAAAATTTTTTAATTTGTAATTTAATTAATTTAGTTAGTAGATTAAAATTTTTGCAAGTAGTTTTCAAGTGTGAAATTATTTTATTGGCAGTTGTGAAACTGTGTGTTACTTTCAATATAGATATTTAACGTCTATGGGCACCAAAACTGAATTTGCACTATTATTTTACAAATCTTTAAGTATACAATATGTATTATTATTTTTTTAATTCTTTTTATTTATGTATTTCTTAATATAGTAAATAAATTGTAAATAAGGCATTTTGTAATTTAAAAATTAGTTAAAATTTGTAAATGTATTTTTTAATTTGTAATTTAAGAAATTTAGTTGGTAGATTTTAATTTTATGGCCATTTGCCGGTAGCTTAAAAGTGTGCAGTGATTTTTATTTTTTTTTGGCAGTTTGAAATTTAATGACATTTAAGACCAAAACTGTATTTACACTATTTTTTTTTTTTTCACTTTAA
>JAFVLL020021339.1:35630-61629 GCA_021397915.2 Tor tambroides
CTCTATCAACTACATATTTATTCTCTAACTGCTACTTTTTCTTTAAAAACTAACACTAGCTTTCTTTTTTCTGTTCTATCTACTTGTTTTCCTTGGAAAAAAAAAAAAACCTTACTATGTGTACTGCGTTAGGCTAACCGAGACTTGTCATATGCTTGCATGTTGTTGCTCTTTTGTTGGTTTTGATTGCTTCTATTGCCCTCTTTTGTAAGTCGCTTTGGATAAAAGCGTCTGCTAAATAACTAAATGTCAATGTAAATGTAAATGTATTTTTTTTATTTACAAAATAAATTATAAATGGGGCATTTTTTAATTTAAAAATCATAACTAAAAAATTTAAATGCGTAATCTAAGGAATTTAGTTGGTAGATTTTATGGCCATTAGCTTGAAAATGTGCAATGTTTTTTTTTTTTGTTTTTGTTTGGCAGACATTTAAATCCAAAACTGTATTTGCATTACCATTTTAAACATTAGAACTTCACTGAGTATGTTATCTGCACACATTCCCTTTTCCTGTTATAAAAAGAGCTGAAATTATTGTTTGCGGTTATTGACAGTACGTCAGAGATGTCATAAATAGACATTAGCTCCTACAATCCTGAAATGCATCACGTTCTCACAGGTCAAAACAGCAGTGGTTACCTTGCGTGCGATGCGAGCGAATGATGCTCATGGAACTGATCCAGTCAGGCGAAATCTTGGACACAAGCGAGTAAAGGACCTCCAGACTGGTGGCGTCCACTACAAGGATTTCTGGGTAATGTCCATGACACAGGAGACGCCCCTCCCTCTGTGTGCCGATGGTGAACTGATAAAACTGTACAAAAGAGAGGTTTACAGAAAACGATTCAGAAATGAATTCAATGTTTTATTTTTTACTAATTCTAATAATGTAAGAACATTTCTTTTGTAAAGACAGGGTTTGCATTAGTCTATAGCATTTATAACAAATATAACATTTTGATATTTATGATGCCCTCACTTACTTTATTTGTGATTTTGGAAGTATTTTTAATAGAAAGACTGATTATTTATGTTCTTGTCAGAATATCTATTACTGCAGTCCATTCTTGTTGAGAGAGAGCTTCATGAAGAAAGATCCATAAATAAATGTGTTTTTGTTTTGTATTATATGTATTAACATTCGTAAATATGTAATAATACAGGTATAAATATGTATTATAAATATTTAGTTTTATATATTAATTTTAAATCTATATATTGTTTTAATAAATATTTTTTATTTATATATATATATATATATATTTTTTTTTTTAAATAAAATTCTTAAAGTTCTTTATATCAGAATCTCTATTACTCTTGTGCAGTCTTGTTCAGAGAGTTCATTCATAAATAAATTGTTTTATATTTTTTCTTAATTCTAAAAATGTAAAAACATTTCTTTCAGATGTATGCATTAGTCTGTGGTGTTAATATATTATATTTTTTTATATATTATTTTTATATATTAATTTTTTTTTTAAATACATGTCTTGGTCCATGGCCTTTTGTTAGTTGGTCTTATGATTCTGAAATGTCTTCTGTCATGTAAATTTGCAGTTAAACTGCATATAGTATGTCCTCATTTAGATAACCACGTATGTGTGTGTGTGTGTGTGTGTGTGTGTGTGTGTGTGTGTGTGTGTGTTACCTGTATTCCAGTGTGTGCACAGGCCAGTTTGGTGAACTCAATACAGCGTCCATCATTGACGTCCCATAAACACATTTCCCTGTGACAAACACACAAGACTTCTCAAGTGAAACTGCAGAAAAACACATTTCACTGTCTGAACACACTGTTGTCTTACAGATTAGCACAGCTTAAAGAGCCCATCATAAACTCTCTCTCACCCGCTTTCAGAGGCGCTGACAAGGTACTGTTTGTCGCTTCCTGCGCTGGCCTTGGACAGACAGGTGACAGAAGCCGTGTGTCCGAACAGCAGAGCGCGAGGATTGATCTGAACACACAGAGACAAAAACAATCCGGAGCGATTATTAAACTTCATGTCATTCTGGACCACGGAAGATAGAACGTTATGTGGGTTTGGATGGGAATAAATGGTGACAGAAGGTTCATTTTTGGGGAACTGTCCCTTTAAATGAAAACAAGCCAAGTGTGACCTCGCCGTGACCTCTCACCTCCAGCTCTGGGGTCATGTCCCAGATGCAGATCTGTCCATCATGGCAGCCGGTGATGATGGTGGCCAGATCGTCCATCACCAGCAGGCTGGAGATGCAGTGAGTGGGCGCATTGCGGCCCCACAGAACTATGGGTAATACCAGATTGTTTCCTGACATGTTCTCTGTGATACTGAAAAGAGAGAGACAACAAAAGAAAACAGTAATCAGACACAATAAATGCATTGTTGGAAACTCCAGAAACACAAAAATGAGGAAGTGGAATAGATGAACAAACAAAGGCCTGAAAAAATTAAATTAAATTTTATTATATATATATATATATATATATATATATATATATATATATATATATATATATATATATATATATATATATAATTTTTTTTTTAAATTTATGTAATAAACTGATTCATATATGTGTGTGTGTGTGTGTGTGTGTATATAAGAATCAGTTTATTACATAAACTTTTTTTTTTTTTTTTTTTTTAATTATTTTAACCCCATATCAGCAGCAAAGGCTTTTTGTAGTAGAAAATAAAATTATTTACTAATTTAACAAATGTAATAATATTCTCCTTAAAACAATATATTTTTATAAAAAATAAACTCTCTTTTTATTTGATATTTTATATTTTCCCAGGAGAAAGCTTTTAGAAATGTCCTTGAATTAAATTCTTGAGTAAAACCATTTATTTATATAACTGAAAGCAGAACCTTCCAATAAAATGTGATTTATGTACGAGAACCTTACAAAAATTTTATACTGGTAATTCTTCACCTTAAAAAAAATAATATACAAGTAAACAAAATGTGACCAATTCAGCATATTTAAAACTTTTCATTCATAACAGATTCAGATAGTTATGATTATTGACTCCAGATGTTTGGAGTAACACACTAGCACTATACTATTCCTGAATCATGCATACTATAACTTGTACACTACAGCAAATTCTCTACATGCACAGAATACATGAAAGAACAGAGAGCACGTTTCCAACTGGAACAAAAGAATGGATAATGATTGACAAACATCACAGATTAACCTCAAACTGACAAAAAAATCAATCAAAATCAATATCCATCCCTTAAAACAACATGCAGAAGTTAAGTTCAAACTCTCCAGTCTGATGAAGGGTTCAACAGAAAATATCCTCCTGATATTATAAGTGCAGTGCAATTATAAACTGAACTGGTAATTAAAATCACTCTAGAACAGAATTGAAGCAGAGTTGAGATCGACATAGTGCTTGTTACGTAACGCACAGATAAACAGACATCAATGATTCTGACTGTAAGTACTATTGAACCCTTCTGTAAGCGCTAGTCCAATAAAACACCACAAATCAGGCTTTTAACATTAACCATTGCTGCTAGCTTGTGTTTTCATGTGTTATGAAAGAGAAACCTGATTTATTATACCATAACTGTAATCCAAGATCATTTGTATAAATTATAAGACACAACATTACTGGATTTTCCAAAGAGTGTTAGGATTAAATGAGAGTTTAGTAAGCGATTGTTCATTTGTTTTGTCCATATTGCAATACATAATGCAAATTACTGACTTTAAAACACACCTAAACTACTCAAACACACACATAAAGAAATGCAGAAAGCAGACTGACTTTACCTGACATGCTTATGTCTCCTCAGATTAAACCTGAGCCTGTGAAACACTCGTTTAATTTTCACTAAATGAACCAGCTTCATCTTCAAAGGATTCCTCTGCTGGAAAAATAAGACTGTGTGTTTCAGCTCTGCCGTCTCTCTCAGTCTGACAGACTCTCACAACACAGCAGATGAATCAAACCAAACCCTTTCAGAGCAATCAATGAGCGTTCATCCGTACAGACACACACAGATCCACTGATTGGAAAATAACCAATGAACTCAGAGCGGTTCACATCTCTATGAAAGTCAACAGATATTACCAGAACAATTTAACAGAAGTGTGTATGTTCTGAAATCTGCACAAAAAGCATCTGTTTTTGGTGAAATTTAAGTAAAATTTCCATGCCATAATGGCATGATATAATGCTTTTTAACAACCCACATGTCTTACGATATCAAATAACACCTTTAACAAAGGTAATATCCATAATAAAACAAAAACTGCTGCTGCGTGTGCATAACTGTGCTAAATCTATTATAAAACCAATAAAAGATGACTACGTGCCAGAGAAACATCTTATGTCCATCCAGTTTGTTTTAAACTTACTCACATTCTAACTGATGCATAAGCGGCATTAATATCAAGGCCTGCTGGTATAACTGCTTCATATTCATGCTGTGACATTCATGTATGCAAAATGTTAAATAAATGAAACATACAGTATGTAACAAGCAAAACACCGCATGAATCAATGAGCATTCAAAAATATAATAAAGCGATAAATTTCAAAAGCACATCTGATCCCACCCGTATACATGATATAATGTATATGTATTGATATATTAATCTGTTTTAACAATTTAAATTAGCATACATGTAATTTGCTATAATTGCACTATTTTATGTATATCCGGCATCCTGCTCTATAAAGAACAGCATTAACAATTATGAAACCCATAACAGAATCACTCATTCTGACCAGATCCATTATAAATATTTGCAGATTTAAACTGAAATGCACAAAATTCTTCACAGCTAAGGCCTGTTTAATGCATGTTTATTAGACATTTTGGTTAATTTCATTAATGCTTTCAAATGCCAACAATACAATATTCTCAGCCCTGTTAAAAAAACACATTTGAAGATTCTGTCTGGGCCTAAAATTCATACATAATTACTGTATGGATCAATGATGCAGGGCTGGACTGACTGAGAAAATGTCTGATGAGAAAACCTGTTTCCAAACAATTATTAGCATTGCAATCCAGTTCAGTAATACAGAAATTAGTCTTTTTAACACAGAGTTCATGATGAAACTGTCTCATATTCATCTGTCTGCACACTGACCATCAGCAGTTGATATCATTCACTAGAAATAGTCTTATTTGGTTTGAAATCACCTGTCTGAACATTTTGAGCTGCAAAAATGCCATATTTGTGTATAGTGTAATGTATCTGCTGTGTAAAGTGCGTGTAGATGTGTAAGTGTTTTTGTACGTATATATGGACTGTATGTGTTAGTTGTGTGTTGATTGTGGATGATGTCAGTGTGTATGTTTATGTATATCGTGTGTAAATTGACCTCTGGCCCGTTCATCAGTGTGTTTACCATCATTATAATGTGACAGCGCGGCTCTATCGGTGTCCTGTCGTGTGACAGATTAAATGTCGGTGTGTTTTACTCACCGGAGCCGCTCTTTATCGTCTCATATTCGTTGTGTCGTTGATTTTATGAAAATATCGCAGCGACGCGCGTTAATTCCGCAGCGGCTCACTGATCAGCTGACGGGAGCACGCTCGTGCGTCATTGCGTCACGCGGTGACGTCACCGCCGCCAAGGCCTCTGCTGCCCCCCACTGTCTTTACTTTTACTTTACTTTTAGTCATTTAGCAGACCAAAGCGACTTACAAATAAGAAAAAGTAACTAAAACTATAAGTTAAAACTCTATACTCTATAATACTATATATACACATTTAAGAAAATAAAGAAATTAAATAAAAATTACAAATGCATACAACAACATTTCAAAGCTAAACATTTAAATGAAAACAAAAAAATAAAGCTAAAAACAATTCAAAATATTAAAACAACAAAAGGTATGAGTATAATAATGATTTTAAGATAACACTAAGCCCAAACACCCATTTATATATTTATATAGGGTGATATCAGGCAAATTGGGCCATCAGGTAAAATGGGCCATTTAAGGTTGAAGTGTCTTATCTCTTTAAAAGTTAACAGCCAATGACTGCAAAGAATTTCAAACTGTTGCCATAACAGTACTTAACATTTAGCAAATGAATTTATTGGTCTGAGGTTGCTAACAGGGGAGGGGCAATGCCTCATTCTGAGACCACACCAGAAAAAGGCAAGGTGAGTGGCCTGACATATTCAATATTACTTCTCAATAATAAGGATGATAAATCAATAAAAAACAAATGCACATTTAGAAATAATGATTCATAACCCATGTCTTGATGGCCTCTCTGAGGTAAAATACTGATTTTGTTAAATAATCCAGATTTTTATAAAGAAAAATCATTTTTAGTTACTGGCCCAATTTACCTGAATGTGTTAAGATAAAATGAGCCATTAATTTCAGTTAAAATGGGCCACCTTCTGAGTTGAGTTTAAGTAGAAATTCTAGTGGTTTTTCCTTTTAAAAAATATATATATATTATTATATATTGTATTTTAGCATTTGTGACATACCTTTTTCACATTTTATAACAGACAGCATGAAAAACAGAAAGGATCAGAAAGGAAAAAGGAGGGTCAGAAAGGAACATAAAGGAGATAGAAAGGATGTCCGCCAGGGATGGGGCAAAAAATACAATCAGTGGGTAGGGGAGAGGATGAGAGGAGCATTGGCAGAATATTGGGAGACAGTTGAGAGAGGCCTAAAGGCAAATGTACGCTTTCTTGCAAGAGCTTGGAATATTCCACGAGCCACTCTGCAAAGACGTATCAGTGGAGATATCACTGGCATAGACCACGCTTCGGGTCGAAAACCAATCCTCCCAGAAGCAGCTGAAAAAGAGCTTGCCACAATGCTGAAGCTAATGTCTACGGCGACCCCAGTGACCCAAAGGCCACTCAGGACTGGGTGTGCTGGGATCACTGTAGTGCCTGGTTTCATGAGTGCTGTGGTGAAGAGAATGGCATTTTTGATGACGACGGCTTTATCTGCCAAGACTGTTTTTGAAAAACCTTCACATCAATCTTGAATGCGAACACGCGCACACACACCACACGCACACACACTCTCACACTAACGCGCACACACACACACACACACACTCACGCACACACACACACACACACACACACACACACAGACACACACACACACACACACACACCAAATGTTCAGGTTTTTGTTTCATTTTTCATTTTTATTGCTGAAATTCATTGAAAGGTTTGAGTGTATTATACCTCATCTGTTTGATATTCTTTGCAGTCATTGGGTGTTAACTTTTAAACTGTTGCCATAACACTAATTGTTATTGTTACATTTTGTTCATGAAATGTATGTTTTATTGATTAAATTGCTTGAAATTAATGTTTTAATGCAATTCAAATTGATATTCTAATGTAATTTAAATGCAGTGCTTTGTTACATTATAAAATTAAACATAATTAAATGTGTTTTATCAGAAATGTCTCTATTTCACTTTGCAGTTTGACTGGCCCATTTTTGCTGAACAGCCGGCCCATTTTACCTGAACACTGCCATCTCAAAAAAATTGGGGCAGCTAATGTTTCAAAACCTGTAGGGCCTGAACAATTTTATTTTATTACATCAATTCAACACAAAAATATTAAAAACAGTCCTTATTAATCATAAGAACACAGTTAAATGTCATACATGGGTTTTTTGTTAGTGTTCCAAGCGATTAACAAAAAAGTGGCCCAATTTGCCTGATATCACCCTATATTATATATTATAAATACATATATTTATATATTCACTGTCTTGATCACATTGATAATGTGTGACTTCACTAGTGAGAAACAATTAAATGATTGTCTCCAGATAGATAACACATCTTCACTGTCATAGCTGATTTTCATTATAATAATGTAAATATTCGGATATATTTAAATCAGAATATACATCTAGTCTATATACATTTGCTATAGAGATCAATATTCTTAACTACATGATTATTTTCATTGTTATAATTATTTTGCTTTTTTTTTTCAATTACATAAAAAGGACATGAAGACTTATAACATTAGATAGTTACCAGAGACAGATTAAAATGTGAAATGAGGTGAAAAGATCTGCAATTAAAAACAAACAAACAAATAAACAAAAATTGATTGATTATTAGATATTGTTTCTTTATTGTTAAAGTATGAGATGAAGATTCTAATTTATAACAGTTTTATAACAGAACCACATCCTAAAGTAGTTAATAACAATTTTAATATAGTTGACTATTGTTTTCAGAACAGAACAAAAACACCCAAATTACATTTAAACTTGACTATTGTCACAATCATCATACTATGAAGAATAAAAGATAAGTTAAGCTAATAATTTATGACAGAACCAGATTTGATTTGTTTTCATAAGAAAGAATAATTTTGTAAATTGTACGAAACACCCAAAATACATCTGAGCTGGATTACTGTCACAGATTATCATAATAACATAAGGATAAAGGCTAAACTTAAAATATATATATATATGATGGAACCACACCCTAATTTTTTAACTGAAATAACAGGTTTGACATGAATAATGTCATGTAAATATCAAACATTTCAGCATAAGTATAAATGACGTATTGTTCAAAGCTCCTGATCTTTTTGGAGAGTAACTAATGATTCACTTAAGAAACGTTATGATTTTTTCTTTGTTCACCCAGTAGAACTGAAAACAAATGAAAAGCTTATTTTATAAAAAACGTGCTATAGACGAACGTCTTTGACCTTTTAGCGTCTCGTACATCAAGTACTTCATTTTCAAAACAAAGTGTTATTTAACTTATTAAAGTTAAAAGTTCTTTTCCATTTCAGTGCACTGCGTCTCATATTTTTAAAAACAAAAAAAAATGTGTTAAAACTGATATAAATATAAAGTACTAAAATTATCACAACTTCATTTTTTAAGGAACGTCTCAATTTTTCTTCTCAGTGTTTTTTTAAACAGCAAAACTTTCTTTACCAAAAAAATTAAAGGAATTGTTTAATTTCCACTTGATTACATTTTAAAAGATTAAATGTTACATTTTTTAGTCCTCCATTTGAATATTGCTGTTTTTGATAATAAATTTCTATTAAATCATAAAAAATTAAAACACGCAACACAAATGTCTAAATTATGATGCAAAAATGTTATTAAATTCTTAAATTCTTAAAGTTATGAACTCAATTGATTAGACATGCTTTCTTCTTAAATCTTAGGTAAACCACTATTACAAAATCCAGAGAAAAAATAAAACGTACTTTTTGTTAAACTTCTAATAAATTGATGTCAAAGCAACTTCATGTAAGTTTTTCACCTTGAAATATCAGTTTCAGAGTCATTTCCATAATGCACTGACTTCTAATGAGGCGAATGGCTTCTGTTTCTTTCCTACATTTCATTTCAATTAATTAGACATGCTTTTTCATTGCTAAAATGTAATTCAACCATTGAACAGAATAGATTAAAATAAAAAAAGCTAATTTTATATGGCTGTATACGCTGTTAAAAAAATGCTAGTATTGAACAACCTTGATGCCCCTGTCTCTGCTTACACTGTGCAAAAAAATAAACAAGTAAAAATAATGAAAATTGCATGATATCCTAATATAGTAAACAAAAAAAAAGTGGATTAGCTCAAATTAAGTTTATAATAGAAGTATATTTCTATACTTCTGTGTTCTGTGTGAATGTTAATTCCATCCACTGCCATTAAGCCTTTGTCTTTCACCCACTCAAAAAAACACATATGCTTAATGTCTGTGCAGTGTGCACAACTATAAACATTATTTTTCGAAGTTGTAAATAAAATAAACATTACTGTAGTACATTTTAAAAGAAAAACTCTTTCTACTTTAAAATTTCATGTTTAATTCACTGCAATTACTCTGCCCTTTCTTTGTAATTACTTACTATCAGTTACTGAATGAAAATTGTTTCAAAAGCTATTTTTTTTTCAGTGCAGTTTACTCTGCGACTTTCAATAAATTCAATTTCTTGCATTTGGAATTTTCAGAATATAAGGTATTACAAATATTTTCAAACTTATTTTAATGTAACATATTTTGACTTTTTTTGAATTGTTTCATTGGTGGTGGAGCGTAAAGCTGGCTAAGCCCCTTATCCCCTCCTCAGGGGCTCCCCTGGAACTCCTCCACCTCCTCTGGAATTTTGGCCCCCTCGTTATTGTGGGCCCCTCTGTAATTTCGGCCCCCTCTGTATCTATGTGCTCCCCCAGTACTGTGGCCCCTGTGGTCCCCTCGGTAATTAGAGTTTCCCCTAAAATTGTGGCCTCCCCTGAAACTGGAGTCCTCCTTAAAACTGGGGTCCCCTCTGCTACTGTGGTCCTCCTTAAAATTGTGGCCCCCCCTGAAACTGGGGTCCCCTCTGAGTCTGTGGCCCCCTCTAGAATTGGGGTCCTCCTTAAAACTAGGGTCCCCCCTGAAACTAAGTTCCCCTCTATTACTAGGGTCTTCCTTAAAATTATGGCCCCCTCTGTTACTGGGGCCCCCTCTGAAATTGTGTCCCCCTCTGGAAGTGTGGTCCCCCCTGAAACCCCCTCTGGAAGTGGGGACCCCCATGACACTGGGCCCCCCTCTGAAACCGTGGCCCCGTCTGAAATTGTGGCCCCCTCTTACACTGGGGTCAATCTTCTGAAGCACAGTGAGCCTCAGCTCACTCAGGTATTCTTGGGTATTGATCAGCAAATTTGAAACATTCCCTGGATCTGGCAGGCTAAACTGGACTCTGGAAAAAAATCATTCAGGAATCAGATATGCTGCTGGTAAAGAACTAGAGAATTGACAAGATAAACAGGAAACACAACAAACCTTTGCAATGTGCTCTTAAAGTTCTGTAAAGACAAAAAGAAAGAAATGCAAATAATTTCTGAAAATGACATTCATATGTTTGCATAATTAACACCAGAATTCTGAAGATGAGTGTTCATTGGCACCTGCAGGAATGAATCATCTTCAGCTTTCATCTGCTCCTCTACATCTCTGATTGCACATTTGAGAGATACAATCCGTTTGCTGGTTTTCTCGGTCTGCTCGTTTATCATCTGACTCTTCTGCTTCGCTTCCTCTCTCAGCACTGTTATTCTGGCTACTTCTTCATTGCGTAGAATCTCACGAAGTTCCTCGAACTCCTTCTTGATCTTCTCCTCCGTATCTTGAGTTTGAACCTGAAAATCAACAGCAAGATACAATGGCCAAACTAGATCTATAACATCCAGAAGTGTTTAAATCACAGTGTTTATTTCAAACCTTATTAATGTCAGCCGTCTGATCCAAAGTCTGTTTAAAATTATCAAATATTCCCATCTTCTCCCGTAAGTGTTGCTGTATGGCTTTGAGTTTCTCCTGAGAGAAAACAACATGGAAATAGTGTCTCACTCTTCTGTTTTATTAATTTATTTTATTGTTTCTCTTTTATTTAATATCACAGATAGCATAGACAATGGAGGGAGGGAGGGAGGGGTGAAAATGAACTGAAACCTGTGACACCTGTTCAATGCCTAATTGACCACACTGTAACGCCAACCACTCCCTGTAATTTTGTAACCACAATTCAGTAAAAAATGTTTTGATCATATTCATAGATCTGATTTATATGGGAGCCCATTTCCACCACTGAATAAAAAATAAAACAAAGTCATTGTGGCTTTTTATGTCACAAGTCTCACTTTTTTCTTGCAATTCTGACTTTTTTCACAGAATTGAGTTTCTATCACTCAATTCAGATTTTTTTCCACAGAATTGCTACTTTTTCTCTCAGAATTGCGAGTTTTATTCAATTCCGACTGTTTTTCCTCTGAATTGCTAGTTTCTGTCAGTCAATTCTGACTTTTCTTTCTCAGAATTGCAAAAAAGTGTCAGAATTGTGAGATAAAAAGTTGCAATTATCTTGTTTGTTGACGGAAACGGGCTTCCTTAGATTTAAGGTTGAAAAACACAATGAAATGATAAAAGATGTGAAGACATTATCAAATGTATTTGTGTGCTTCCAAATCAATAACTTGGTTTCAGCTCACTCAACAGACAAAAACACACACATTCAAAATCATTTTGAAAACTACTGATGTTTACTGGTTTAATCAGTATGCCTAAAATCAGTTTACTGACCTTATTATTGTTCACAGCTTCATCCATGGGACAGAAACTGTGATCCGTGTGTAGTTTGGAGTCTCGACACACCAAACACACGGGCTGCTGATCATCCAGACAGAAGAGCTTCAGCTTCTCTTTGTGAGCGCTGCAGACGTTTTCACCTCCTGATGAAGATCTTTGACTTCGCTCCTGTTGGAAGGTCTCACACATGTTCTTCAAAGCCAGATTTAACGTAAGATCATTCACTGTCGATATTTCTCTGCACATGGGACATTCCTTAATTCCTTTACTTTCCCAAAACACCTGGATGCAGTCTGAACAGATGCTGTGACTGCAGGGCAGAAGAACAGGATTCACGAAAAAGTCAAAGCACACAGGACAAGTGAAGTCCACCTCAGTAAAACCTTCAGATGCCATTTTACACGTCAAAATCTATCTTCAAAGTTTAGTTTTTAGGCTTCAAACAGCAGAGACTTTCCAAAATGCACATACAAACTGAGTTTGAGGTAATATATGAGCTAAAACATCAGATGAGTCTTTATATCCAGTGGGAGGAGCTCAACTCTACAATGAGAAACGTGCTTCATTCTGTTCTGCATCATCTGTACAATCCAGATGAACTGGATCCTCTTAGTCTCCAGACCTTTTTATTCCAACATAAGATTCACTAGTTCGACACTTTAGAGATCACCTGACTTTTTAATGAAAATAAATAAATACTGCATCTAATACTAGTAGCATACATTTTATAAGCCATAATATTTCCCTGTTTGTTTGTATTTCTTTATAACTCAATAAGCCCAATCCCAAGAGAACTTTTTGCACAAGAACAATGATTAAGGATACTGCCGATCTCCAAAAATGATAAAAAGCACAATAAAAGTAGTCTGTATGATTCATGTCTTGAAAGTCTTCAGAAGTCATACACTCTTGAAAATAGAGGTTCTTTAGTGGCATTGATGGTTCAACATGCATGGAAACTTTCCATTGCACAAAAGGTTCTTTATAGTGGAAAATGGTTCTTCACAGAAAGAAAAATTGTGTTCTTCACAATTTGTGTGAGGAACAGACCCACATGCAAGATGTTATCCAATGATAATTTGCAGTAAATATCAGTAACATTCAAACTTTGAGTAAAGACCTATTCATACCAATGATGATTAACAGCCAATTAGTGTATGCTCATCATTCAGAGCAATTATTCATGGCTGTTTAATGTTTGTTTCTTGATTTTCCTCATTCTTGAAGTGGCAGGTACTGTAGATGATGTAGGTGTGAGAGGAGGAGAAATATTTACACAGATCAGCTGCTATGAACATAGCTTTGTATGTTACAAATAGTGCCTAAATGGTTCTGTGTTCCTGATTTGATTAATTGCACTGTAAATGATATTGAAAAAAAAACTTTAAATAATCCATGAAATAAGGTTATGGTGTCATATTGTCATATCAGAATCATGTTCAATGCAATTGTTTATCGTTCATTATCAGCTCACTGATTAATAATAATGTGAATGAGTTAACAAATACATATGCACATCAATAAGCAGACTTCATTGCTGTCCACATTAATGGGACTGACACATGTAAACATAGCTTTAAACCAGTTTTCTGTAACTCTGAAAATGAAAGCAAAGCTTCTTAAAGTTCCTTGAAAACAAAACCGATGAAACAAAGGCCCAATTCCGGTAAAACATCTGCTGGATCCTCTGAAGCATTTTGGTTTTGTACAGCAAGAAATAAACTTTTGAGGGATGTGCACGATAATAATGCAAAGAAAAAAAAAAGCTTGACGTGTGCCATCTATACATTTAAGGGAATTCTATTCGTTAGGATACTGTTATAGCAACTGTTTTTATTTTCAAGGAAGTTTTATTCATAATGTTTCCCCTTTAAACCGGTAGGCTATACAATTTCATACCGGTATTGTCCTTCACAAACAGTAATACAACAACCAAGCTTAATTTGCCAGTTTGACAAATAGTTACTCCCTTACCATGCTTGAAAAAAATGACAGCAACGCTGAGGTAATGAAGGGTAACAAAACCAGCTTAATTGGTTTTCAAAAAAAAAATCCAATCGCCACCAGAACTAGCCCATACAGTTGTGTTTTCAGTATAAAAGTAGACCAATGCTGGGGGAAAACTGCAGACTTGGCAACACTGAATGAAGTGCTTTTTAAAATGTAACATTAACGTCACAATTTGAACATAGCCATTGTAAAATACACTATATTGCCAAAAGTATTGGGTCGCCCCCTTCTAATGAACAGGTTTGACTACTTTAGTAATTTCTATGAGTATAAATCTTAATGTTAAAGCATATAATGATATTCTAGGGAATTGTGTGCTTCTAATATTATAGCAACAGTTTGGACAGGACCCTTTTCTATTCTAACATGACAATGCCCCTGTGTATAAGACAAGGTTCAAAAAGAAAATGATTGATTGAGTCAGTGTGGAAGAACTTGACTGGTCTGCATAAAACCAAGTCCTAATCCCAGTTGAACACTGGCTCTGGTGTGACTGTAAATGCAGACCTTGAGCCAAAACTCACATCACAAACACAATGACTTGTACATATGGGTACAGTCATTTTAGACACTTCCAAAACTGTTGCAACAGAAATGGAAATACAATTTTTAAATACATGAATTATGTTCCCATCGTTGTTGCCACAGATTTGGAAGTGCATTTTTCTGTTCTAAAGAAGGGGGTGTCCCAATACTTTTGCTCATATAGTGTACAAGTCATTGGTGTGAAAAAAAGATCATTTTTCTCTATGATTTAAATCACTTATTAACTTATTGTTTATTGATTTTGTTGCCTTGACGCTTAGTAAAGTCTGCAACAGACTATGCTAAATGCTAACCAATCTGTTCATATAATCGCTCTGAATGCGTGTCTGTGCATATAATACCACGATTAAAAAATCTATATTTGTTGCTGTAAAGTAACAATAATTTTGAGAGATGGTGAGATCGGTATTATGAATTTATAGGCTACAGTAAGTTACAGATACCTGAAGCAGCTGCATTTTGCTGTTTAAGTGCTGGTTTAATAGAATTATGATGTGCATTAAACTCAATCTTGATGCGCACAATGGTAATAAAACATTCGGGGCTTCAGGCCCCTTAGCCCACCCCTAGCGCCACCCCTGGGTGCAGTCATCGACTGCCTGAATGTGGATTTTCTCAGAGTACTATACACTGGCTGAAGAATTCCTTGAAGCAAGTTTCTGGCCTCATCAGTCCAGAATGCAAACCTCTGACCATGGCTTTCAAACATCAACAAGATTAATTGAATATACTGCCAAAACGACAGGCTAATAACACATATTGTGGTGCAACCAAGCAGTCAGCGGTTTAATTATGAAAGATGACTTGTTCACTAAATATTTTAAAAACCACATATTAATTCCTCTTCACTCCTAACGTTTCACAGAGCTAGTTTTAGCACTAAAATGCTTTGTGAAATACCCTTAGAGCAAAAATTTAGGACTGACACATCCATTATTTTTTAAGATTTTCTCCTAAATCTGCAAGTTATGAGCTACTTTTAGCCTTTAAAGTGTCATGAAACCCTCTGTTTCAGCACTGGTTAGTTTTATGAATAAGAGCCCAGTTTTATGAATGAAACAATCAAATCAAGGCTGATTTTGAAAGATGGAGTTTTATTCATGGTTGCAAAATAAACAGTACCATGAAAAAAGAATTGTGGTTTTAAAATTGTATTACATACAATTACTCTGGAAAAAAAAGAACAGCATTTAGAGATTCAACAGAAACAGCTGAGATGATCAACAGAAGATCAACGGTACAAAGGACGAACAACACAAGCTAGAAGCCCATAATGCCATGCAGTCCTTCAGCAAACGCTCGTGTTGTGGCTGTTAGTCAGACTCTATAGTGTCTAAACCAAACTCAAACTGCACTGCCGGCTCCACATTGGTCCACAATTCATATCAAAAGCTATTTGCACCATCAAAAATGAAAGATTGTTAGTATTTCACTCTTTTCTGCCTTTTTATGTGTGTTAAAGTCAACAGCAATTTGTTACAATCATATTAAAGAGAACTAATCGTACTGCACAAGTTAGTCGTTCAACAACAGATGAATCTCACGAAATCTGTAAAGAAACGTTCAAGTCAATTCAACACCATACCAAAGGAATGAAAATTCAAATTAACCCTAATTTGAAAACCAATTTAATTTAAACCAATTTTTATCAAATAAAACTTTTTGCAAGTAGTATATTTCACAAAACTTATGCTAATTATAATAAACAACTGCATTACAGTAATGCAAAAAAAACTCAAGGGACCTTAATTATTTTTTATGCAAATGTTTATGCATCATATTTTTTCTTTTAGATTTGGGTTGAAATATGAATTGGACACTTCTTTGTGAGATTCGCTCAGAGATGCTGTTTTCAGACATATTTTGAAGCGCGTTTCTTTGTGGTTATTCAGGATGGTTGAGTGAATATTTTCACAGTGTTTCTTTAAACACACACTGAGGAGTGTGTGTTTGTGAGCATCTATATGAAAACACGCCACACGCCTGTAAACCAATCCAGAACACGCCAAGCATCATCATCAGTGGCTGTTTGAAGCTTTAATAACCGAGTCTGATGAACTACACAGGACGTTTAATAGTGTCAAGTTACTGATGTGTCTGAATGAAACTAAACAACCTAGAGCTCAAAATAACTAAAAATATATATAGAAAAGCAAAAGCAAATATGTCATTCATATTACTGCAGGGTGAAAGTCACAGCTAGTTTTAAAACCACCTTTACATGAGGATAAAAGCTGTTTGTGTTTAGTACATTACAACAGGAGACGTGAAGATACAGATACAGGCGAATGAAGTGTAAAATCAGTAAGCGATTTTGCATTACGACATTATTTTCACAGCAATTAAACACATTTTGACTCTAATTCTGCTTGATTTCATGCTAAAAACGTATTTTAGCAGAGAATTGGGAGGAAAGTGTGCTTATTTGTTATGAAATTATCACAACAAAGCTTCATTTTCTTTAAAGAAAACAAAAAATGACATCTTTGCTTTGACTTCGGGGTGAAATGTGTGATAAACAGGTTTTGCGAGATTCACCCATTTCGAAAACTCATTCAATTTCCATCCGAAGACAAATTTGTGCTGATCAGAATATTATCGTAAGCATGTTTTACACTGGTCAGGTGAGATGTTATGATTATATGAGGCTTTTCACTCCAGGTTTTTTAGATGTTTATAGACATGGTTTTTCAAAATCATAAACATGCAGCAGAGCAAAGATTTTAATTGAACACCAGGAGGAACTCTTTCATCAATTCATTTCCTCTAACAATAACATCTGATACATTTCTGATACATTATAGTGGTTACTGGTATTCATATTGAGATTTTCTTTATAAAAACAGACGTGTGTTGAACATGCTTAACGAGCTGCACTTTAAAGTGCACTTCAGCCAGCATTTATTAAAAGAATAAAAACAATCTGAGGCTTTAATAAAAAGATCGACACACTAAATGTGAACACAGTACAAAAACAAATCGATTTAAAGAAAAGGTATTGCCGAACGCCTGAGCAAAGCTTCCTCACTGGGTTTCAGACTTCTTTTTGTTTTTCTTAAGGAACGACGGGGTGCGAAACTTTTTCTTCTTCTTTGACGGGGATTTGTTGGGCGATTCGTCGCTGCCATGATCACCAGCCGCGTCGTCCCCGGCGACAGGCTCCTCCCCCTCAGGCTGAGGGGCGGAGTCAGTCTGTTCAGGGGCGGGGTCTTCTGCGGGAAGGGCGGCGACTTCGGCGGCTTCATCGGGGGTCAAATCGGGGAGGGTCTGTCTTAAAGTGGCGGCGTCACTCTCGTCTTTGAACGTCTGTTCCTGTTGTGCCTCTGTGGAGGATGATGGGAAAAGATAACGGTAAGTTTATAGATCAGCTCAAGACATGCAAACCGTCCACAGGGGAAAATCCAGCGCTCAACAGTTCGGCTCTTTATGCATGAAGCGTGAGAATCCCTACAAAACTACACTGATGTCCAAGTACAGATGCCAATCTTTAGCTTTAATTATCAAACTGCCACAACATAAAACACCTGTGACCAAATGCATGTACCTAATTAACAAAAACTAGCTACTAACTAGTACTAAGCAACACAACAACTAGTTTCAGAGTGGATCACGAAAAACTGCCTAGTTTGCAAAATTAGGATCTAAATTCAAGCAAACGTAAATATTAATGCTTTAAAAAAGTACAGGACTCAAATTTTAATATATATGAAATTATATTATTTATATTATTTAGTACATATTTTATTTTTAACCACAATTTTAACAAATATACCTAAAAAAAATCAATTTCAATCATTATTGCAACATTTATGTAGAATAAATTAATTTTTGATACCATTAAAATTTTAGATTTTTTTTTTAAAATTACATAAGATAAATGTGGACAAATGAAAAAAAAAAAATTCACTATAATACTGAAATTACTGCTTGTAATCAGAGTTATATATATAAGTGTATGTGTGTGTGTGTATATGTATGTATATACACACACACACACACAGACACATGTACATACATGCATATATATATATATATATATATATATATATATATATTAGTGCTGTCAAACGATTAATCGCGATTAATCGCATCCCAAATAAAAGTTTTTGTTTACATAATATATGTGTGTATACTGTGTATATTTATTATGTATATATAAATACAAACACATGCATGTATATATTTAAGAAAAACATGTTATATTTATATATTAAATATATTTTTATATAATATAAATTATATGAATATAAATATAAACTTTTAAATACATGTAAATATTTTCAAAATATATACTGTATGCGTGTGTCTTTATATATACAAAATAAATATATACAGAAGACACACATATATTGTGTAAACAAAAACTTTTATTTTGGATGCGATTAATCGCGATTAATCGTTTGACAGCCCTAATATATATATATATATATATATATATATATCAAACTTTAAATAAACATCCCCAAGAATCGAGAGTACTATCAATACTATAATAATTTCCATATATTTATGTAGTACAAATTAATTTGACAATTAAAATATTTAAAATATCAGTTATGTTGATCAATTAAATGATTTAATATAATATTGATATAATATTTAAATAATATAATTTTTCAGTATTAATATTACTCACTACTTGATTACGCAACTCAACTGTGTTAATCCGTTATATTATTATTACATCAAATTATTTTACAACAATTATGTGTTCATTGATTAAACATTAACATCTTATCTGCAAACTGTTAAAGCCCATTAAGGGCAGATTTAATCTCTTAATACAGTAACCTGGATATTTTTCTGCCAATCAAATCCTAAAATCTATTATATCAGAAACACCAGGCCTGGCAGACTAAATATACAGCATCTCCTGAGATCAGCTCATGCACATCAGCATCAAAACAGATTCAGTCTGAGCTCTTCAAACGCAAAACACACACTGATAAATGAGACATTCATATTTCCAGAGACATTTCTGCTCTCACTGGGAGCAAACAAAGACATACATACATAACGCTCACTACTATCTGATATCTACAGAGATGAACCAACCGCACGCTTTAAAACCACACGCCAACACTCATAAACAGAGAAAGAAAAATTTAAACATTATGCTATATCTGAATGGAGAGCCAGACCAGAAGTAAAACATTCATACATTACCTGTTCTGCTGAAGCAATACTAGACTGCATTAAAACTGCATATTTAAAGATCATTGACTGTTACTGTTATAGAAGTTAAAAGAGGAAAAATGTAGAAGTTTCTAGGGAGAGATTTGTTGCTAGCATGATCTCACCAAACTCCAGACAGCTTGAACAACGTTGTTTTAATTATTACATCAATCAAGTGTTTTACCCATAAAATGGCATAAAATCATATTTATAATTAGGTAGAGTGTCTTTGGTCTTACTAACCACAATTCAACACGTTATTTCATTGAAAAAACCTTTAATGCCTTTAACCTATAATGCATCATGTAAGTATTTTAATGCATTAATTAAGACTTGTAACATACCTTATAACGCATTGTATGATTATGACAGAATAGCATTATAATAAACATCTTTTCACTGCTACACCTTTAGTGCAATGCATTAAAACACATGACAACCAAACAGTTTCAGATATAACAAGGAATCTGAAAATTTAATAATGCATTTTAACTTTGGTTGTAATTATTTATGAAAAGATTATAACATACAATATGAATGCATTTATAATGCATTATACATTAAGGGTTTAAGTCTTACCAAACTTTTCATTAAAATTTAATAACTTCCTCTTATGAACTAAAAAAGGATGGAAAAGTAAAATAATAAATGTCATAGACTAACAGGTGTAACTAATCCAATCAAATTTTTTATTTGATTGGATTAGTTTTTATTACAAATTTTCATTCAGTTTTATTAACTGTCTCCTAAAAATATTTTGTCAGAGTTAAAAAAGTACAGAAAAGCAAACTTAATCAATAATATCAGTCTAAAATCCAATCAAATCTTGATGGATAAATTTATGTAAGTTTAATGTTATTTTAGGGAAAACAATTGCTTGTTTTTTTATTAAAACATTTATTCAATTTCATTAACTTCCTCCTCCTATGAAACAAAAAAAAATAGATTTGACAGCATGGAAAAGCAAAATTAACCATTTATGTTATAGATTAACAGGTTTACAGCCAATCAAATCCTGATGGACAATAATCAGCCACATTATAGAAGTTAAAATGTTATTTTATAGGGAAAAATAGTTGCTTTATTAAAATTTTACATTAAATATAAAAACTTACTCCTCATATAAAAAAAATGTAATTGTGCCAGTATAGAAAAGTGAAATGAATCAATTTCAACAGGTTTAAATCCAATCAAATCCTGATAAAATCAGTCACATTACAGAAGTTAAAATGAGTTACAAATGCAGTTTCACGGTATTTGAAATGCCGTTTGCAAACCATTTTACCGCGGTAATGGGCCGTATGACTCTACTGGAGCTGACCGGTGCAGATCATCCCTCACAACAAACAAATCCCAGAGGAAAGTGAGGACAGAGGATGAGTTAGACAGCAGAGGAGTGAGCTGAATGAAGTTGCGCAGCGGGCAAGCCAACTCAGGCGTGGGGGGGGTGAGGTACTTACTATGGTAACAGGTACTCTTTTGCATTTCCATCTCCTGATTGTGACGCAGCCACGAAGAGGAAAAAGCACAAGTAGAGAGAGAATGTCTATGCAGATCAAATCACAGCCACCGGGTTAAATTAAAAAGAAATTAACAGAAACCGTAAAGAGACACACAGACCACCAGAAGTAAAGAATGGTTGCCGAACCATTCTTAAAGACCCCAGAGAAATGAGCATGAAGGGTGAATGAGAACATTTAAGACAGGCGATTTAGAAGACATTTCTCAGATCGGATTACACCTGAATTTAATAAGAATTTGACATTTTCAATTACATTCAGGCCCTAAAATTCTACTAACTGACTAGAATTGCATGATTTACTAGTGACCATATCAGAACTGGATAAACAAGCAGAACGAAAGTGACTTTATCAGAAAAAAACATGCTGAAAAAAGTTTATTTAAACATTTTACTTTTTGATCTATTTGTTTTAAAATGGCATATAGTATAGATTTCTAATATTGGCTTTGTTCATAAATTGTTTTATTATAATACTACTACTAATACTTAATATTATTAAAATAAGTCTCATTAATAATTTGTATCAATGTCAAAAATGGGAAAATGTTGGTGCATCCCTACCTATAAAGCATAGTTTATTTCATAATCTCAATATAACAGCTTCTATTTTGATAAGATGGGTGTAATCCATAGTAATAAAGACCAAGAGGGTAAAATAAAAACAAAATAAACTGTAAAAAAAAAAAAATTATGATTAAAAAAAAGCTTCCTAAAAAAAACAAAAGGGTAAAATAAAAACAATTTTTTAAAACTGAGCTTTAAAATAATTATCAAAATAAAGATTTTGTTTATGGTTTTATTTTTCTAACCTTCCATTAAAATGGATTTAAATCAGTTGTCTGAATTTCACAGTAACACTGCACTAACTGTTCAGAAACAGTAAAAGTGTCAGGCCAGACTATTTTATAATTATGGGGGAGTAAAAAAAACAAACAAAAAAAAACATCAATGATGCCCTTTGGTCTGTTATTACAAACAGCAATAAATGTCTAAAAATGTTAATTAACGAACAAAGACACACATTAGGCATTGTGTTGCAGATATCAACCGCCTAGAACCGGCTCATGCTCAGAGAGACGCCGTCTGAACGGATGGACGTACCTTCCTCCACACGCACAGGTGAGCTGGGAGGAGTGCAGGTGGCGCTGGGAACTTTCTCCTCTTCAGCCTCCTGTGTTTGACCTAGAGAGAACACAAGCATCATTACAGTCCAGTCTGTAGACCTTTTCAAATGCACAGATCTGACATCAAAACACTATGGAGAATACCAATGCTCACATGGAATCAGTGCACTTTTTACACTGATTTGTGAAATGCATGTAAATTAAGGATGCACAAAATTGGATTTTTGCCAATATCTTTCAACTGCTTTTGGCCGATAACGATACTGATATATTTTCTTTTGTTTGGAAATAACACTAAGTTTCTCCTGTGCAGAGAACTTATCGCTAGCAGACCTTGAGCTCATGAGTTATTCATCTTATCAGAAAGGCATATCGGCATCAATTTTCATGTCGGGCCGATATCGATGTTTACATTTTAAGACTTTATCAGCCGATTCCGATAACGTTCTGATAATATTGTGCATCCCCAATGTAATATGTGTAAAGCTGAGCTGAGTAAAATAAAAAATAAAAAAATGACAAAAACATAAAATTACCAAAACCTTAACTAAAATTAAAATTAAAAACAAACAACAATTCAAAATTAATAAAAATAGTATAATTAATTGTATTAAAAACACACAAAAAAACAGCAACACAAGTGTTAAATAAATTGAAAATGGATAATATATAAATAAACACTGATTAAAATATATTAATAATATATTAATACTTAAAAATTAAAATTAACTAAAATTAAAAATATTATAAAATTTAACACTAATTTAAAATATTAAAAAAATATTTAAAAAAAATATTATTAATGATACTAAAAACTCTGACTAGAATATATCAGTGATTCTTTCCAATTTTATAAATCACCATATATTATAACAGCATATAACATTATAATAATACTACAATAGCCACATTCATCTGCTTTATAAAGTAAAAAAAAGAAAAGAAAAAGGAAAACCACTGAAAAAATGCTGAAGAACCAAGAAACAACATTTATCAGATCTTCCAAATCTCAGTTCAGATTCAGAGACGTCCATTAGAGACACCACAGTGAGGTTCATTAATACAAGAATACAGAAATAAACCCCAACAAGAAGAGCAGCAAATCCCACTTCAGAGGACAGCGAGGAGCCCGCAGGTGACTTCAGTCCAGGATTAGGATTGTAAGAGCGGACAGTCTTTATGTACAGATCCAGAGCAGGGTATTTTGGGACGGGACGTTTGCCAGGAGAAGAGTGGGACAGGGACAGACAGGCGTGTTGGATCACCAAGGTTCGAAACCAGGGACAGCGAGAGACAGGAAGAAAGAAAAAGAGCCCAGCAAAGTCAGAATAAACCCAAAAGAGCGGCCTTCCGCAGGCAGATGGCAGGCGGTACCTGCAGAGGGCCCATCGCACTCAGACTCCGCTTCACAGCCCAAAGCTTTCAGCACCGCAGAGTGAAACTCCTCATGAGGGGATCCTGGAGGATCCGCTGGACTTTCTTGACCCGACACACGGCCCGATTCGATTACGGAGGGCGGAGGGGCCGCGGTGGCCAGCGGATCCTCGTTTTCCTGCATGGATGTGACGTCTGGAGTCTGGACTTCTTCAGGGGCCGAGGACGACTCCTCGACCTGTGCTAAATGCAATACAACAGTTTCTCTCCTGACCTGCAGTGGGCGCTGTAGGACTGCACAGGATTCATGTGCAAGAATTTGAAAACTTTGCACAAAACTTTGGATACCAGAGTTCGTCTGGGTGAAATTACTTGTACTCGTACAATTTCTCAAATTACAAAAAAAAATATACATATACACATATATATACACATATATATATATACACACACACACACATTATAATATATTACATATACACATGTTTTTTTTGTTTTTTTTTTATGCATTTAGCAGACGCTGTCATCCAAAGCGACTTACAAGTTACAGGTTGTTGTTTTTTGTACATTTTTATCAGCTCTTGCTTTCCCTGGGAATCGAACCCACGATCTTGGCGTTGCTAGCGCCATGCTCTACTATTTGAGCTACAGGAAAGCTGCATATGTACATAATATATGTATATAATATATATATTGTATTACATTATATTATATGTACACATTGCTGTGCAAAAGTTTGTGGTCAGTAAGTTGTTTTTTTTTTTTTTAGAATTTTTTTTTTCTCAGCAAAGATGCATTAAAATGATCAAAAGTGATTGCTAAGACATTTATAATGTTACAAAATATTACTATTTCAAAAGCTGTTCTTTTGACCTTTATCAAAGAATCCTGAAAAATAAAATGTATCACCGTTTCCACTAAAATATTTGGAAGCACAACTGTTTTCAACACTGATAATGATCAGAAATGTTTCTTGAGCAGCAAATCAGCAAATCAGAATGATTTCTGAAGGATCATGTGACACTGAAGACTGGAGTAATGATGCTGAAAATTCAGCTTTGATCACAGGAATAAATTACATTTTAACAGATATTCACATAGAAAACAGTTATTTTAAATTGTAATAATATTTCACAATATTGCTGTTTTTACTGGATATTTGATCTAATAAATGCAGCCTTGGGGCGCAGAGGAATCTAAAAAAAAAAAATTTTTTTTAATTACTTGAATATCTACTACTTAAAAATCAGACCAAAACCATTTGAGTTAGTTTCTACTTCTGATTTCTGAACTCATAAGTAGAAACTTGTCAGGATGACTTGAAAGCAGCATCACAGGAAGTTTTTGTCCTCCGTATCGGTTTCTGCGAGGATAAATGTGTTGATTCGACATTATCTGTGCTCTTACCATCTGGGCCTTTCTGCTTGAGCTCCACTTCCCTGCGATACTCCTCCAGCTCCTGGTCTGTGAGTTTGTTGAAGGGGTTTGGTCCAGTTTTACTGACGACGACACGCGGTTGATACTCCTTCTCAATGATGGCTTTAGATGCGGTCACTAGCTCGCCCTGCAGGACAAAAGAGGGAAAAAAACAACAGTTTATGCACTGCTATCATGCTGAAAATGAACGTTTAGTCAACAAAATTTAATTTACAACAAACCTACGACAAAAGATGGTATTAAAATGTTAAAATGAGGTAAATATAAGCGGGACACTTATCCCACTTAAATCTGTATTCATCTTTTATTATAAAAGCTTTGTTATTCAGTGTTGTTTTAGTTGAAACTCAAAATCCCAGCATAGACCTTAGTCAAAGTACAATTATTAAAACACAAATGAAAACAGACTGTGAGGGAAAATTGAAAGTACATGTTCAATTTGTTTGTCATGCAGCTGATTAAATATACAGGTGCTGGTCATATAATTAGAATATCATCAAAAAGTTGATTTATTTCACTAATTCCATTCAAAAAGTGAAACTTGTATAATGTATACATTCATTCCACACAGACTGATATATTTCAAGTGTTTATTTCTTTTAATTTTGATGATTATAACTGACAACTTATGAAAACCCCAAATTCAGTATCTCAGAAAATTAGAATATTACTTAAGACCAATACAAAGAAAGGATTTTTAGAAATCTTGGCCAACTGAAAAGT
>JAFVLL020021339.1:61729-97192 GCA_021397915.2 Tor tambroides
TATACATTATACAAGTTTCACTTTTTGAATGGAATTAGTGAAATAAATCAACTTTTTGATGATATTCTAATTATATGACCAGCACCTGTACTTTCAGTTTCTCACTGCCTCATCTATTTTTTGGCAGATTAATCTGCTATGATTAAGATTTGACAGCTAATGATAGTTTTGAATTCATCACTGACGGCTCATCTTTTTAACAAAAGGCCTTGAATTTTATTGTCTGATACAGTACTGAAGCTGTGTGTGGTTTGATGTTTCAAACTTTACAGTATTATCGCAGGATGTACCTTTCGAATAGACCTAGAGGGACTAAAGCTCTCTGAAGGGTCAATGCCATCAATAGAGTCCGTACAGTCAGAGAGAGGAGCGTCCTGTAACAGTAGAGCTGGTGAGCAGTGCACAACCCCACCATAATTACTGACCACACACAAAACAGACCTACACGCTCACTAATGATGCAAGCCAGAACCAATGCATACAAGCAAAAGACCTTCCTCTCTCTCTCTCACACACACACACAAAGGCTTAAAATTAACATGAAATACCTATTTTCTGAACTCATATTATTGAGCTCCTAAACAATTAATCTGTGCATGTTTAATTTTTTTAATAAAAAAACAAACAAAAAAAATTAACATTATAGCTGCTGCAACAGACTAATTTTGATATAATTTTGATTTTTAATAAAAAAAAATTTAGTTTCTATGGCACATTTAAAAACAGTGAGTGCCGACCAAAGTGCTGTAAAAGCAATATTAACAAAAACAAAAATAATCAAAAATAAATATATAACAGGATTATGACAATGTAGATTAGTGTAGATCACAGGCATTTAAATTAAGTCTATAGGCCTAACAGTAATAACAACTGCTCCTATAAGCAGTCTGATAAACAGAAATATATTACATATGAAGAGATCAGATGCAAAAGCCTATAAGTACATCTGACACTTTTCTTTAAAATGAGCATTTCTTTCTAGCTACTTTGTATAGGTTTCTATGTAAGTACTGGTACTTCTGGATGGGTTGAGGCTGAGATTTAGCACATTTGAAGTGAAAGTATTTGATGAACATGTACTATGTGTTGAGAGCACTCACTCAGTATCGTTATCTCATTTTTGACCAAGATGGCTTTTAGAGGCTATGCTCAACACAGAGTACATGTTCATCAAGTTCTTTCAAAATTTCCTACTGTAAATATATCAAAACTTAATTTTTGATTAGTAATATGCATTGCTAAGAATTTCATTTGGACAACTTTTAAGGCGATTTTCTCCGTATTTTGATCTTTTTGCACACTCAGATTCCAGATTTTCAAATAGTTGTATCTCAGCCAAATATTGTCCTATCCTAAAAAAAACATACTTCAATGGAAAACCTATTTATTCAGGTATCAGATAAAAAATATAAATCAAGAATTCAAAAAACTGACACTTATGACTGGTTTTGTGGTCAAGGGTCACATACGTACTTTCCTTTAGTTTAACTTAAAGTACTACAAAGACTAAAACAAAAATAGGAATTTTAAAAAACTACATACACATTTAAAAAAAAAATACAAAATGAAACTGGAACAAAAAAAATTAACTCAAAATATCAATAAAACTATATCTCAGTATCTCAGTGATGCTAAAATAACACTGTCATGCAGCCCTAAAATACACACCCACTCATGACCCAAACACATACATACACACTCAAGCACACACAGACGCTCCTGACATGCAGAAAGCATTTCCTAAAGAAGCGTATGGGCAGGCTGGAGCGATACGGTGAATTCATGGCTCAGAGTCATGCACTGCAACACCAGAAACCAAACATGTGTGTAGTTAAACCACACACAGATTCATACTGCTGCTCCCACACAATAACAACACGACCATGGGACTGCTTATAAATAATGTTCAGCTGAAACCATATTCAAATGCCTGAAGATTTCTGGTTTGGAATTGTGTTGCTGCACTCAAGTGGATTAGATGAATGATCTGATGGTTAGTAGCAAACATACTTCTGAACAATCCTGTTTTAAAGCGTTTAGAGTATTTTAAAATGACTCTTATAGAGCTCAACAGGATATGGAAGTAAAACTGCTACCTCCATACCGAAATTGATTTTTAGCAAAAACATACAAACCTTTCAAGACTGATATACCATGAGATTTTTAAGCAATGGTTCATGCTTCTGTTAAAACCATGTGTGGGAGTCAGATGTTCAATAGCCGAATTACAATAGCTAACTACTTATGTATTGTACAGCTAGTTAATATGGGATGTTAAAGCATATCAGTGTATTAGACAGTGGTGTTTTATAGAAGCTTGTTTCCGCCACAGGATATATGATTTATTTTTTTTATTCCTTGGCAGAAATGGGCTTCCATAGTTTCCTGATTAATAAACCACATTAAACACACATTTTTAATTTTTAAAAATAAAAACTATTTTTTAAACACCTATGGAGAAAATGAACAGGAAAAATACTTCTAGAACTAGTAAAAATGAACGAATTACGTAATACATTAGTTATACAGACACAACTGGTCTGACTAGCAGCTCAGGGCGTCAAATGTCATGTGAGACATGCAGTATTATTATTGCATGTGTTATGAAAAGTTTAACTTACAACAGTATCATCCTGTTTAGTTTCTATTACAGTCAATGAATCCAACAAAAAATGAAAGAAAAAGGGCAAACATGGCACTGCAAACCAATCAAAATGAAAGAAAACGGACACAGCTCTGGCTTGCTGGTTGTGTGGCTTACTTACGTGCCATATAGTCACTCTCTGGGGTCAAAAGACAATTCAAGGGTTACACACACTGGAATAACACCAGGAACAGAATATGTTGGATCTAAAGGGAGGAACAGAAGTGAAGATGTGCAAGGCTCACCTGGACATACGAGCGGTCCACGACGGCACCTGTGAGCACCTGCGACTGTGGACCTGCTGTCTTTTTGTCCTGCAGATTCTGCTCACGGATCTGAGGAAGACAAAAAAAAATAAAATAAAAAATTCACTGTTAATAAGGAGCTATGACCACAGAAATATGATTTAAAAAAAAACAAAAAAACAAACAAAAAAAAAACTGTCCACATCCTCAGGTCATCCAAGATGTAGATGAGTTTGTTTCTTCAACAGATTTGGAGAAATGTAGTATTCCATCATTTGCTCACCAATGGATGCTCTGCAGTGAATGGGTGCTGTCAGAATGAGAGTGCAAACAGCTGATAAAAATATTACGATAAACCACAAATAATCCACACCACTCCAGTCCATCAGTTAACATCTTGAGAAGACAAAAGCTGCATGTTTGTAAGAAACAAATCCATCAAAGTATTTTAATTTCAGTTGCTTCCAACCAAAATGTGAGTCCATAAAACATAATTCACATAATAACGCTTCCTCCAGAGAAAAACTCCATCTCCTGTTGTCTCTCACATCAAAATGCACCAAAATATTTGTTTTAAATTGTTTTGGACTGTTTTCGCTTGTAAATGATGCTTGATCTGTACAGATTTCTCTCCTGATTCAGACCAGACTAGAGATAGCAATATTATTGATAGAGGACTCGTATTTTAGCCAGAAGCAACAGTTTGAAGTTGCAATGTCTTAATGCTGGATTTGTTTCTTACGAACACACAGCTTTTCACTTCACAAGTCATTAATTGATGGACTGGAGTGGTGTGGATTACTTGTGGATTGTGATGTTTTTATCAGCTGTTTGGACTCTCATTCTGACGGCACCCATTCACTGCAGAGGATCCATTGCTGAGCAAGTGATGCAATGCTACATTTCTCCAAATCTGATGAAAAAAAAACTCATCTACACCTTGGATGGCCTGAGGGTGAACAAGTTGTCAGCAAATGTTCATTTTTAAGTGAACTACTCCTTTAACACAGTTTTTTGCATTATCATCATTGAAATAATGTTCAGACCTTGTTGCGCATCTCTTGGACTTCTTTGGGGTTGGTGTTCAGCGGGACAAACTGATTGGCCACAGCAGCTTGTCGGAGACTGTCCTCCTTAGTCCACTGAAATTATCAAAGCAAAGCCATTCAAATCAACCAAAACTAAAGAAAACTTCAAATAAAAAAAAAACAAAAATAAATAAAATATATTTAACAAAAAAAGATTAATTCATGCCTCTCAAACAACACCAAATAAACACAAAGCAGATCTTAAACATAACTGGTCAATTATAATGGTCCACTAAGCAACGAACCAATGATGATGTACATTTAAAATTTGAAACTCCTTGTGCGTCATCATAAGGCACAAGAATTCTAAATTCAAAAAATTCTAAATTTCCAATTCCTACTAACTCCTTCCTAAAAATTAACACAAGATAAACTTAATCTTATACCATTTAAATATAATATTATACCACTTGGAATCTGCATTTATTGACAATCACCACAATAAACTTGATTACAAATAGAACTAACTCTATAAACTTCATTTAACATCAGTGCCATGGCCCTCATCATCATTGATACTGCCGTTGGGCGTAGAGTAAGGACAGAAAAAGCTAAAAAGAAAAGAAAGAAAAGAGCACAGACAGAGAAAAACAGAAGATTTAAGAGGATGATAGACCACGAGGGAGGCAGGTGTGAGGTGGGGTGGTGAGGCAGAAGCTGTTCTTGTGTTTAGGCAGTGGACAGAGGCGTGAGTGGACAGCCAGAAAATCCCTTCAGCTAGTGTAACAGGACCACACACACACACACACACACACACACACACACACACACACACACACACACACACACACACAGACAGACAGACACACAGACAGACAGACAGACAGACAGACAGACAGACAGACAGACAGACAGGGTTCAACATTAAAGCTGCTTTGGGGCCTGTTTCATAAAACAAGTTTACCAAATAAGCCAGGCTTATTTCAGTTAGTCTGACTTATTTTGAACCAAATCAACTGACAATAAGTCAGACTAACTGAAATAAACCTGGCTTATTTGGTAAACTTGTTTTATGAAACAAGCACAAAAACAAACTTGGACAACTGAAAACGGTAGATAAATATGCTAAATGTTGACCTATTCAAGACATTACTGAAATATTTTTCTGTAAAGCTTCTTTGAGACATTGTGAAAAGCGTGCACTGTGAAAATAGCTATATAAATACATTTAACTTGACTTTTGGGATTACACAACTAAATGTGATACAGTTTGCATCTAAACAACAAACCTGTATAAGTGAAAATGTCAAATGATGTTACAGAAAAATATATTAAGGCATCATCACTGCTAATGTTGACTTGTTTAAGAAATTATTTTCTGTAAAGCTGTTTTGAGACAATGTGCATTGTGAAAAGCAATACATAAATAAATTTCACTTAACTTATGATATTACACAATTAAGTGAGATATAATTTGCAACTAAACTAACAAAAAACAAAATGTTGAATGAAGTTACAAATATATTAAGGCATCTTTTTTTAATTAATTGCTAATTGATGACCTATTTAAAATATTAAACATTCTTAAACGTCTGATCAGAAGTATAAGCAACAGAAAATGATTTGTTGTGCTTGTCTGACAGTTAAGTAACTGGGAAGATTAATGTCAATCCCTGCACACACACTGTAAGAGAGAAACACACACACACACACAGACAGACTGTAAGGAAGGACATAATTACGCCCAACTTTTCTTAAAAAAAATACAAGTGAAAGATAAACTTCAGTTTATGAAGTTTCAGCTTAAGGTTTGAGAGTTTTACTCCAAAAGCTCTGATACATGGAATTAATGGACTGTAAATTTCAAATAAAGATGAACAGCAAGTACTAAATATTTTTGAAGCAAAGATAGTTAGCATTTGGCCTGGGTAGGAATAGCATGAGTAGCCAATGAGTTACTTGCTTTTACCAAAATGAAATAAATGCTTTCAGCACGGAACCAAAAGTCATGAAGAAGGGTTTCCGTATGGGCGCTGGAGAAACGGGGCACATGGGATGAACACGTAAACATGAAATACTCACTGATCACGCTTAGAGCCCCACAACACAACACGCTCTCCCCCAACTAGAGACAATCGTTCGGAGAGTTAACAACCACTCGTGAACCAATGATTTTTCCTTTTTTTTTTGGATGATATTGAAATTTGAAAGATAAAATACACTCATGCTCGGGAAGAGTTCAGGAAAAGGTAAATCCAATTCAGGAGGAGGAAAAGGAAACTCAAAAATAGAAAAGAGAAATTAAAAAGCCAACACAAATGTTTTAAAGCAGTTTAAGGAAAGAACATGGAGTCATCAAACGGCAAGCCACGACTCCATAAATATAAGCAGCCGAGCTTTTTCTCCCACAGATAGAGCTGCAACAACCTGCTATTTCTCTGATACTCTTAGAATTTTTTAGCAGCATTTTTATCTGCAGTCTTACATCTAGGCAAAATTCACAAAAACATGTCATATTTCACCCCAAAATTGATTTGCTTTTCTAATTAATTTAATGCCATGCCAGCTATTTTCATGGCAGAAAACAGGTTAAAATGTAGCAAAATATAAAAATAATGATAAAAAAAAATAAAAATAAAATAAAAAATACAAAAGGTTTATAACGATTATCTTAAAAAAAATAAAAAATAAAATAAAAATTAACTAAAACTAAATCAGGCCAGGCCTCAGGTCATTAAAAATCTTCATGTGCTAATCAAATAATAAAAAAAAGTCCTATAGGAGATGAAACCATCACAATCCACTGAAATATAAAGTTTATTCACACTACATTGATTGAAATGCTTCCAAAATAAAAAGAACACTTTGCATAAAGAAAATGAGGCCTTTTCAGGCCTTTTTTTTTTTTAATTATGACATTAATTTCATGACAATTAAGCATCACATTTGCCTAGTTGCCAGTAGCGGAAATGCAATAAAATGGGGCTTAACTGTCATGAAAATAATGTCACAAGACAAAAATTGATGCATCTTAATGGTCCTAAAATTAGGTTTTATTTTCTCTATGCAAAATATAATTTCATATTTTCCGTAATATGATTTTTGGATGAAATGACCATTTTTTTCCTGAGATTCACTCTAAAGCTTTCCGACATGGACAGGCTTTTAGCTAGAGAGCACTTTCTTCTGAAGCAAAGAAGCATTTAAAAAGCATAAACGTTTGTACTATAAGTCTTCAACTAGTATCTCAGCTGTCTTAAACGCTGCTTCTAAGTGCACAGTAAGTACATTAGCCACACAAATGCCTCTCTTCAAGGCTTCCTGTGATAGTTACTTATTTTAAAAAGCTCTGAAGAAACTGTTCAAATGGAGTAATGTCTCCATTAAAACACATACGGTTAAACAAGATGCAAAATAAAGCAATAACTGAAATAAACAACAGCAGAAACAGGAGGAAAATCCATAGCAGCAGTAAGGATTAGCTACATCCACTTTGCGCACATGCCACACCCTCCCGGTCCTCCAGGAGATGATCCACAATGCATCTGATCAATCATGCAACACAGCATGCACTGAGCAGCCGGAAAGAACCCTGACACCCCTTCAACCAATCACGAGAGAGGGGGAGGAGCTTGCCACTGTGATTGACATACCAAACGGTTCAAAGAGAGATTAAAGGAAACAATGGAGAAATTTTCTTTCCCACAGATCAGAAAAGACAGTTATGAGAAATAGGTTAGTAAATCAGCGATCACGCGATCAAACCCAGTGTGAATCATAAGGCAAGACACAAAAGTCAAAAACGTTGTTTTTTTCCACGCACTGGTCAATATTGAGATTTTGGGGTTTTGAGATCAATATTGAGATTTTGGTTTTTCATAACATGCTGTTTCAAACTAGTGGAAAGAAATCCAAACTTTATTTGTGTCTGTAGATTTCAGTTTCAGCAAATTTCAGTATTTTTTTTAGTTTTTTTTCCACACTGATTTATTTAACATTTTATTCCTAAAACATGGTGAAAATGTTTTTTTTTCTGGCTGTTGAGAGTATTTTCTCAGTTATGGAGTGATTTAAAAAAAAAAAGAAATCCAAAATTACCGTTAACTCAAATATGTCACAAAATTAAATGAACTTGGAAATGTATGAAAATTAGTGCACATTTCATTAGGTAATGTGTATTAGATATTGCATATTTAAACATAACATTACGGAAAACTCTTTTTTTTGCAATTCTTAATGTAATTAATCAACTGTAAACAATCGGTGGCAGCGTTATTTTAGTTTCACAGAGATACTATTATACTTTTTATTAATATATTGAACTAGTTTTCATTTTTATATTTTCTGTTTTCATTTTAATTTAAGTTTACATTTGACTTATTTTAATATGTTTTGTCATTTTTATTAGTTTTTTTTTTTTTTTTTTTTTTTTTTTTTAAATATGCCTATTTTTTAAATTAATTTTTCAGGGGTTTTTTGGTTATGAAAATGAGATGTTACCTTTGAAACTACCTGAAATAAAATAAATTTAAGGCTTTTCATATTTTTATTTTAATTTACAGTTTAATATATTTTAAGCAATTTTTTATGTTTTTAGTTTTAGCTAACTATAATAAACCTGTAAGGTGGTATCCATTAGTAAAAATTCACCTGGGGTGTTTTGCCTTAAGAAGTCAGAGGAAAAAAGTCAGCCGCCCGAAATGCTGGAAAGAAAAAAAAAAAAAAAACAATTTACAAGAGGAAATGACTCTACAGTTATAAAAGCACAAACACACCCAAAACCACTTGGGTGAGTGTGTTTTTGCCCTGGCGTCGGGGTGCTATCCAGCTGCCCTCTCTAGCTCTGTAGCAGTACGTTTCTAAACTATGAACAATAAGGTTGGCACAGACCAAGCAGTTGGTAATACAGCTTGGCACGCAGACACCGGACGAGAGAGACTGCAGCAAGGGTTTGACGTGATCGTGTGTTATGTTCGTCCACACCTTAGTCTTCGCCTTGGGGCTACCGCTGCCATCCTGCCCCTCTTCTGCCGATTCGTCGGGCCGCCCAGAGGCTAGCCAGCGGGTCTTGTCCCGCTGCTGCCGCTGAAAGCTGTGCTTTAACGGGGAGCGCGCACCCGAGTCACTGTCCTCTGCGTATGAGTAGCCCGTGGCTGAAGGGGGAATCTCAACATCACTGTACTTTTTAGCTTTATCACGCAGCGCCGGGCAACGGTATGGATAACCAGTCCTGTAGCCCTGCAAAAAGAGATACTCAGTCACATGTAGGGTTAGGTATCGAGAACCAGTTCCATTTTAGAACCGCTTCCAAATTTCCAAGAACCAGGTATTCGATAAGACATGCATTTTGATTCCGATTACCGATTCCTGCGTTCGCATTTTAATGTGATTTTAAACTATTTAAGCGCAGGAGGGGAAAGAACTTGAGCGGGTTGAGTGTCCGTTCTTGAACCATTCTGTGCATTTCCACTGCAGAAAAGGTTGTTCCAGGCCGGAATTGACTTCTCTTTCACATTTATCAACCAGTATGCACAAAATACATCAGTATATCATCATAAACACAGCCGTTTTTTGTCTTAAGTGAACGTAAACAGATGAGAAAGAAAACGCATGTGTAACAGTATATTTAGATTTTTTTTGCGTTCGGTGTTAAAGAGACAGCCGCCTAATAAACATGCTCCCTGTCTTTAATGTTAATCAAAGAACACAAGAAAATCATTAGCTCATCTTGACTGAATATCTTTTGTAACTTTAATGAGGATTAATCTATATTTTATTTATGAAAAGAAAACCATGCAGTGTTTTTAAACTTTTGATTTCAATTTCTGTACCTGAAATTTGTTCAGTTTTATTTATTTATGCTATTGCTAATTGATTTGTTTGTCCCTATTTTATTACTTGCTGTTTACTTGTCTTTACCAATTTAATGTTTGAAATTTATATTAGTCGATTTGTTTTTTTCTGTAGTATTTTTTGGTAAAACCATAGGCAAAAGACAGAATGATTTTGACATCTAAATGTTAGACTTAATTTTTTTAATATATTTGTTTATCTTATTGGAATCAGAAATAGGAATCGATAAGAATCAGAATCGATAAGCAGAATCAAAATCGATAAAATTCAAACGATACCCAACCCGTGTCACATGTTGGGTCAAAAAAAAAAAAAATGCAAAAAAGAAGAGTTTGTTCTCTAGCTTACCAGATTATCCAGCATCCTCATCAAAGCCTCAAACTCCTGCTCCCCGATCTGCCACTTCGGGTGCGAGCTCGACCCGTCTCCAACCGGCTCAAGGTGGCGTGGGCGGGATTTATACTTGCCTGGGTCCAACATAACCAGATTGTCAGGACCTCCTGCACTGGCGAGGGTGCGAACCTGGAATTTAGACCGGAGAGCATGCTGTTAACGATCAACATGATCAAAACGGTTGAAAAACCTGTTTCACACACAATCTACTGTATGCTTTCTGTCGTCTGATTGATAGAGTTAGAGTTGATTTAGAGTTTTTATCCAGTAAAAGCTCTTTTAATATAATTGTACAAATGTACAAATGTACAAATGTACAATTTGACAGCAAAAAGACACTTCACGTGTCTTTTTGCTGTCAAATCTTGACTGATTTTTCTCAAGTAAGCGTCAGAATAACTGTAGTCATATTTCCAGATGAAGCAGCTCAGCTTTACTTGATCCTCCATCAATCATTTTTTAGTCTCAAATCTGATCATCAGGATCTTTTGAGGAGCGTTTGTTTCCAGAAGCTTTACTTTCACTGTTCCTCAGCGGAGGAATGATCTTCATCTCACATCTTCTGAGGAGCGTTTATTTCTTCATCTCTCAATCAGCATTGGATTGCATTGCATTATATGTTTGGATGAATTAAATCTCATCTTACTAAGACATATTATTGGAGATGTGACCACTGATATTTAGATCATTTTATGTCAGTATCTGCTCTACTGTTATGAAGATCTCACTGATTTACATTACAACCATCAGCATTACATCTTATTTTTTGGCCATATATTTTAGCATCTGCATCAAATTTCATATTTTTGAGTCTCTGAATAAAACTGAGCTGCTTTTTCCTCCATATTCTCACTATGTCAGACCATATGAGCCATAAAATGTGTAAAATATAATACTCTAAAAAACATGCAAACTTTAAGATTTTTTTATAGTTTCAAAATATACTGTTCCGTTAAAAAAAATTGTCTTCAAGATATAGATTTTTCTGACTATTATTTCATACGTCAGGCTTCATACGGGGTTTAAACGCTGCCAGAAATACATAAATTTCACAAATTAAAAGTTGTAAATTGACGGTTACCTGAATCTCACAGGCTGTGACCAAGTTGTGAATGTAGTAAAATGCTTCTTCAACTGTTTCTCCAACAGACACCAGACCATGATTCCTCAAAATCAACACCTGAACACATAAACAATTATCTGTTTAATTATTTAACACCATATCAGCAACAAATGCTATGTTAATGGCAAACTCAGAGTAATAGAATTTAAAATAATCATAACAACATCAAGACCTCAATGAATTGCATGCAAAATGTTGTTACATAAGCTCTTCCAATTTGATATTTCATAGAAAATCTATAATTTTCCAAGGGGAAACATTTTTATAAATGTCCATTAATTAAATTTCAGAATAAAACTGCTGCCTAATACCAAGGTCAATCCAATAAAATACACTTTACAGTCAATGAAGCCTTACCCAAAAAAAAATTTTTTTTTAAAAAATCACATATTCCAATTCAACATCTTTTATGTGCAGTCATTTCTATTTTCATATTAAAAGTAGTGGTTAGACCTTTTATTTATAACTAGACTCACTTCATATAATTTGTTTTGGACACATTCAACCCATTTTGTCACTTTATGGAATGTATAAGGTTTGAACATCAGATAATGGCATTTCCACAAACAATGATTTCAGTGCACAAATTTACACAACCGGATAAACCTGAAGCTAGAACCTGAAGCTAGTTCAACATTAAGTGCTATAGCCCTTAATCTATATATGGTACCTTGCTCTTGGGACCCAGGTTCTTCTGTATGAGGACATTCTCCTCCTCGTCCACCAGGATACCGTGGTAATCGTGGTACGCCACCTCGCCCAGCGACAGAGCCTCGGGTGAAATGGGCAGCAGACCACACTTCATAGCAGACACCTAGAGGGCAAATTATTAAAATGCTTAATATGAATAAAACAGACTAAATTAAAATAAATATACCATAAAATAAATCTATCATGATATGTTTTAATGTAATAAATACATTTTGCAATATTTATTTCTGCTCCCATCTCATTGCAATCTTATTTCATTTCACCGTTTCATATTTTTCATATTTTAATTTTGTCCGTTGTTATATTTTGAGGAGCATTTTGAGTCTCATTTCATTTTAACAAACTTAAATGAATAAATTGTGGAATTTTATTTCATCATTTATGATCTCATTATATTGTGTTTTTATTTAATTTCATTGTATTTCACATAATATTTCATAATTTAATTTTGTCCACTATTATATTTTCAGTTGCATTTCATGTCTCATTTCATTTTATTGAACCTAATTTAAGAAATTTATGAATGCACTATTTATGCTCTCATTGTATTCATTAATTTATTCATTTATGTGTATTAAACTGAAACGAGACAAAATGCACCTCAAAATATACCAGTGGACTAAATTAAATTATGAAATATTACATAAATTGTTTTAATCTATATATGAAAATGGATTAAATGTAAACAGACACATTTTGCACCATTTCTCTTTCCTTTTTAATGAATTAACATTTTGCACTATTTATTCATGCTCTCATTTCACTGTATTTTTTATTGCAACATTCCATATAATACTTCATAATTTAATTTGATCCACTTTTATATGTTGAGGTACATTTCATGTCTCATTTTAATGAACTTAAATGAAAAAATAAATTTTGCACTATTTATGCACTAATTTCACTGCAGTTTTATTCACAAATTTATTAATTTATGTTTATTAAATTGAAATGAGACACTCAGTGCACCTTGAAATATAGACGTGAACATTATTTTCAATTTTTCACAAATAAATACATTTTGCACCGTATCACTTTGAATTAATTAATTAGAAAGGTTTAATCTGAGAAGATTTTCCAGCTCGTACCGCGGTGCCAGCGGGCGTGTGAATGTGCACTATGCATTTGATGTCCGGTCGGGCAGCGTAGATGGCGGAGTGAAGGGTGAACCCAGCCTGATTTACGCCCAGATTAGTGCTGCCTCTGTCTACGATCTCCCCCTGCAGGTTAATCTTCACCTGAGGACACATATAATGCTGGTAAATACAATTATTTTCCTCCAAGTAGTAGTACACTACATGATCATTTCTGTTAGAATTTATAGTCTGATGTTAGTCATGTTCTCAGATGGCCGAGAAAAACAAAGGCAGGTTTACCAAACTGGAGGCAGTGACTTCACTGTACAGAAGCCCGAAAGGGACAATCAGAAAACGCTCCTGTTCAGAGTTCAGCCGGACCTGAGGAGACAGAGGAAGAGAGGTTTGACTGAAAATCCCACATCTAACATGTCCAGCTGAGTTGTGTTGTATATATTTGTGACAACTCACCGTCAGGTGGTTGTAGATGAGCTGAGACCAGCCGAAAAGGTCGGCCAGGCGGTAAAACGCAGCAAGTTTACAGCGCAAGAGCTTCTCTCCTTTCTCATAAGCGATGGAGTCTGAACCTCTCAGATCATTCACTGGAGTCACCATCCCCAAACCTAAACACACACACACACACACACACGTCTGTTAGCGCTGTTTTGCCATTTCTACATAAAATATGTACTAGTATAGAGTTTTTCAAATGTTGTTGTGTAATATACTATTTCACTTTCAGTGAGGACAAGCAAACAAACTACTTTACAGCAAGGTAATCATCATTTAAAGACCCTTTTCATTGCTTAAAATAAAATAAACGTTAAATGAAATAAAATTTTAGCTGCCAAGGCAACATTTCTAATTTTCGTTTATCTTACCCTGACATACTAAAACAACTAAGACCAAAGTAAACATAAATAAACTATACAGATATGTTTAAAAAAATAATAATAATGCTAAAAATGACAAAAACATCAAAATGACTAAGATTTTAAGATTAAAATGATAATGGAAAATAAAAAAAATTCATTCAAAATATTACATCTATTAGGGCTGATTTGCCATTTTTACACTTAAAAAAATACATAAGCATAAGGAGTTCTTTAAAAGACTAAATAAACGTTAACTGAAAAATGAAATTTTTTTAAAAATTAAACTGATTTTATTTTAGTTGCCAACATTTCTAGTTTTCATGTAGTTTAACTTGAAGTACAAAAATAGCTAAAACTAAAAAACAATAAAACAATATATTTAAAATGTAATTTTTTTTACATTTGTATATTTAAACAACTAATAAAAAGCTAATAAACATAAACAACAAATTTACTAAAAATAAGTCAAATGGAAAATCTAAAAATTAAAACCAATTCAAAATAATAAAAACTATAATAGTATATTAATCATACCAAAATAACACTGACTTGCAGACATAAAACAAACACCCACCAGGGTTATCATTAAGTACTAAAACTCTGCACTAAAAAAAAAAAACCAAAACAAAAAAAAACTTAAAACCGGGGAAAACAAAACAAAAACAAAACCATATAGACATTATAAACTAATAAAAATAATAAAAGCAACAAAAACTTTTAACTAAAACGTTTTACTAAAACTAATATTACAATAAAATGAAAAATGTATAAAATATAAAAAAAACTATAATGGTATGTTAACTCTACTAAAATACCACTGCTTGAGAGACAGACACACTAACACAGGACAGTCCCACACTCACTCATGTTGAGGGCCGCCATTCCTCCCTGTGGGCCGGCGGGGTACATGGTGGGGACGCTGGTGGTCATAAAGTCAGCGATCTGCTGCAGTGCAAGCAAACTGGTGGGGGTTTTCCCTTTCTTCATCTGATCCTGGATCAGAGACTCCAGCTCATCACAGAACGCCTGAAACACAGAACACACTCAATTACAACCAGAACTCTGCAGTTGCTTGGGTGTTGCTAGGCGGTTACCAAATCAATAGAGTCACTTTCTTGATGACTAAACATGACTCATAACTGGAGGAAACATTTGTGTCTGTGGCATACACTTTGTGAAATTTAATAAGTAATAATATTGTTTTGTTCCTTAAATCCTTACTATTGCATTAGCATTACTAATTACTTTAGATAATGACTAGAAAGACCGCTAGATGGACAAAAACAGCTCTCTACTGTGTAACGGATCTTAAGTCAATACTAAAGTGCAACTAATGTTACAGCAACATGCTGAACACACAACAAAACCCTCACTGGAGAAAGGGAGAGAGATAATGACACAGGCTGGCACCGTCAAGCACCGTTAATAATTTATGAGTGTATGTTAACAAGAACATGAAACACTTTCTACAGGCCAGCATCTGGAGTCTGACTCACATACCAGTGACTCTCATCATGTGGCTCATATTAAAAATCCACTTTAAATACAGTATCAATTCTTGCATCTCAAACTGTGGTACCAGGAATCTCAAAACTTGAAATACAAAAAAATATTTTGTATACATATATATAAAATAAATATATTGTATACATATATATATTATATTATATTATATTATATTATATGTGACCCTGGAGCACAAAAGCAGTCTTAAGTCGCTGGGGTAAATTTGTAGCAATAGCCAACAATACATTGTATGGGTCAAAATTATCAATTTTTCTTTTATGCCAAAAATCATTAGGATATTAAATAAAGATCATGTTCCATGAAGATATTTTGTAAATTTCCTTCCGTAAATATATCAAAACTTCATTTTTGATTAGTAATATGCATTGCTAAGAACTTCATTTGGACAACTTTAAAGGTGATTTTCTCAATATTTAGATTTTTTTGCACCCTCAGATTCCAGATTTTCAAATAGTTGTATCTCAGCCAAATCTTGTCCGATCCTAACAAACCATACATCAATGGAAAGATTATTTATTCAGCTTTCAGATGATGTATAAATTTCAATTTCAAAAAATTGACACTTAAGACTGGTTTTGTGGTCCAGGGTCACATATATATATATATATATATATACACACATACACACAGTATCGTCATGCATGATAAACATAAATAATAAACATAAATAATAAATATAAATATTTTTTAATGTACTTTTTACTAAACTTAAATTTACTTTATACTATTTACTAATTTTATATTTCAATAAAAAAAATTTATATTGTCATTTAATTTATTCAAATACTATTTATCGGGAGAACTTTTAAAATATACTTAAACTTCCACTCAAAGAGATTTGCTCAAAGCTGAATAATATTAGAGGGAACTTTGAAGGTGGTACTTAATCAAAGATGGTATTTGGCCTGAAAAAGTATGAGAAGTGCTGGTTTCTTTTATTCCTTCAAGCTCTGAGTACATGAAGAGTAAAGAAGGGGTGAATATCAGCTGCCTTTCCATGTCTCCCTCGATTCCTGCCCAGATAAAGACGTCTTTATTCTTTCTGTGACTGTCCGCTTGGATAAACAGAACCCCTTCTGTACTTACACACACATGCAGTGAGACATATGATCGCTGGGCATATTGAGACGTCAGTCACGAGGGGGATTATTGAGAGCTGAATGAACTGTCATCAACACACACAGATTTACAATACAGAGACTGTGTTTCAGTCAGAAGATGTGCATTATTACAAAACAAGTCTTTTAATGATTGTTCATAAACAATGGTTTTATTGTGATTAATCAGTGCACATTATTCTGAAGAAAAAAAAAAGTTTGTATTTATAAGCTTTCATCAAAATGTAATACCTGTCCATCTTTCTGCTGATGTAATCAAGGTTGTGCAAGTGCAAAAAAAATAAAATTAACCAATAATATCAGTTTCAAGAACAAATCAAATCCATTTACTTATACACCACCATTCAAATGTTTGGGATAATTAAGATTTGTTAATGTTTATGAAAGAAGTCTCTTTTGCTCAACGAGGCTGCATTTATTTGATCAAAAACACAGTAAAATCAGTAATATTTTAAAATATTTTTACAATTTCAAATAACTGTTTTCTATTTTAATATATTTTAAACTGTAATTTATTTCTGTGATCAAAGCTGAATTTTCAGCATCATTACTCCAGTCTTCAGTGTCACATGATCTTCAGAAATCATCCTAATATGCTAATTTGCTGCTCAAGAAACATTTATCATCACTATAAATGTTGAAATCAGTTGCGTGACACAATATTTTTGTGAAATCTGATACATTTTATTTTTTTCATGATTCACAGATGAATAGAAAGTTCAAAAGAACAGCATTTATTTTAAATACATTTACATTTACATTACATTTAGTCATTCAGCAGACGCTTTTATCTAAAGCGGCTTAAAAATGAGGACAATAGAAGCAATCAAAACCAACAAAAGACAAGTCTTGGTTAGCCTAACGCAGTACACGTAGCAAGGTTTTTTTTTTTTTAATTTTTTGTAACATGATAAATGTCTTTACGGTCACTTTTGATCAATTTAATGCATCCTTGCTGAACAAAAGTATTAATTATTTTTTTAAATACTTACCACAAACTTTCGAATTGTAGTTTGTCAAGGTTTCCACAATAATATGAAGCAGCACAACTGTGTTCAACATTGATAATCAGAAATGTTGAGCAGCAAATCAGCATATTAGAATGATTTCTGAAGATCATGTGACACTGAAGACTGGAGTAATGATGCTAAAAATTCAGCTACACATCAAACAATATATTACATTTTAACATATATTTACATAGAAAACAGACTATTTTAGATTGTAATAATATTTCATAATTTTTCATCAAATAAATAAGACTTCTTTCAAAAATACTGTGTAAATGTGACCCTGCAGCACAAAAGCAGTCTTAAGTCGCTGGGGTATATTTGTAGCAATAGCCAAAAATACATTGTATGGGTCAAAATTATTGATTTTTCTTTTATGCCAAAAATCATTAGGATATTAAGTAAAGATCATGTTCCATCAAGATATTTTGTAAATCTCCTACCATAAACATATTAAAAGGTAATTTTTGATTAGTAATATGCATTGCTAAGACCTTCATTTGGACAACTTTAAAGGCAATTTTCTCAATATTTTTGACTTTTTTGCACCCTCAGATTCCAGGTTTTCAAATAGTTGTATCTCGGTCAAATATTGTCCTATCCTAACAAACCATACATCAACGGAAAGCTTATTTATTCAGATGATGTATACATCTCAATTTCGAAAAATTGACCCTTGTGACTGGTTTTGTGGTCCAGGGTCACAAATGGCAATTATTCGAAACTTTTGACCAGTAGTGCACATGCTCATGCGCTATCAGAATATTCATCTAAGTGTGTGTGTGTGTGTGTGTGTGTGTGTGTTGTGCTCTTACTGGACTCTGCAGGATCATGGAGACTCTCTTGCGCTGCTCCATCATGTTGAAGTCCTGCCGCAGATCTGGTGCCATGTTCCTCTCTCTCTGGTACTCTGGGCTGCTCTCGTCCACACGATCGAAATAACGCTCCTTATGAGGAGGGTGGGTGGGCGGGGGGGCTGTCACCACCCCTGCACCTGAGTCTCCGTTCATCACACACCTGCAACACAGGTCAAAGGTCAGGGGGGAATTTGCATACTTCAACTATACAATAAAATAAATACTTGTGATGCTCTAGTTTAACTAAGCAAAATGCACATTTTCCCATTTGATTTTGAGGTTCACCCACCACACATTTTAAAACTGTTTAAAAGGGCATGAGAGACAGAATCCTGCACAGCAGGAGTGTGCGAGTGGTTATAACGACCCGTTTGCTGTTGAGTGCTCTGGACATAATGCGCTTTCTCTGTCCATTAAGCAGAGTCAAGACAAACATGACGTTCAGGAAAGAACAGAGGACATTGTGCTTTATTGCAACCAAAACAGATACTGCTGTTGCCATAGTAACTAGACCAACATTACCAGCCACACAGAGGCAGCGATAAGAGTAATGAAACTAGTCACGCTCTGTGTAATGCATCTGTGATGCTGTTTAATATCACAAAAAATAAATAGACTATAAATAGTCTATGGAAGATTATTTCTGCAATGTAATAAAAAAAAAAAAAAAAAAAAAAAAAAAAAAAAAGGTAATTAGGACCTGCAATTCTGACTTTCTCTTAATTTTGAAGCTTCTCTGAACTGAATGAAGTTTACATCTTGCAATTTTGTTTTTCTTTGTTTCCACCATGTAATAAAAAAGGTAATTGACTTTTTTCACAATTCTAAATACATTTTCAAATACTTTTTTCCTCACAATTGCAAGTTCATATTTTACAATTCTGACTCCTATGACTTGCAAGGTAACATATTGCAATTATGAGGGTAAAAAAAAAAAGTCAAAGTCATTTTTTTTTTTTTTTTGAGATTTTCTTGCAATTTTGAGATTTATGAGAAAAAAAATGTCTGAATTGTGAGATATAAACTCAAATAAACCCCAGATTTGCAGTGCTTATTTGTAGGAGAGCACAATTTGGCCATAAATTTGGTAAATATACATAAAAATGACTCTTAAAAAAGAATTTTATTTCTAAATAAAAGTTAGTAACAATTTTAATTAATATTAATTATTCAAAGTACAATTATTTATTTTTACATATTAAACAGTATGAAATAATACAATTGTAATATTCCACCATAAAATAATAATAAAGAGTATTTTGCACAAATAATATAATAATTCTTGACTTTAAAGAGCTCAAGCATTTAAAGTGGTTTATGACAAAACTGCAGCTCATGATTAGAATAAACAAAACTTTAACATTATGTTAAATGCATAATATAATAAAAATACACCTCATAAAATTATATCATTCATAAATATTATTTATTAACATTTTTACTTTGCCTGTGAGCACATACAGGAGACACTCCATTTCTTAAATTAGATTCTTAGATTCTTATGTTCGGAATCTGGGTGTGGTGTTTGATAATTACTTAAAATTTGATAAACAAATTAGTGCTGTAGTAGGTTCTAGTTTTTTCCATCTTCGTTCTCTTTCTAAAATCAAGCCATTTCTCTCAAAAAGCTCTCTAGAGGTTGCTATCCATGCCTTTATTACATCTCGGCTGGATTATTGCAACTCCCTCTACTTTGGTATATCAAAGTCTCAAATCTCGCGGTTACAAGTAGTCCAAAATTCAGCAGCTAGATTCTTGAAGGGGTGTAAAAAGTTTAATCATGCTACTCCCCTCTTGCGATCATTGCATTGGCTGCCAGTACACTATCGCATTGAATTTAAAATCCTGCTACTTGTCTATAAATCACTTAACAATCAAGCACCGTCCTATTTGTCTGATCTACTCCACCCCTACACTCCGACGAGGGGTCTAAGATCTGAGGGCAAACTTCTCCTCCAGACCCCTAGACCTCGTTTAAAAACCAGAGGATCTAGAGCATTTGAAGTGGCTGGCCCCACCCTCTGGAACAACTTGCCAGTTCACATTAGAATGGCTTCCACTTTATCTGATTTCAAGTCATATCTTAAAACGCATCTTTTTTCTCTGGCTTTTAACACATAGTAATGTGTGCTTTGTATGGTTTTAATTTGGTTTAGTTATTGTATTGGGTCCCTAAATGGTTTTAATTTGTTTACTAATTTTCTCTTCATCATATATTATTGTTTGTTGTGCAGCACTTTGGTCGGCCTTGTCTCGTGCTTAAATGTGCTCTAGAAATAAAACTGAACTTGAACTTAAAGGCGAGCTTATAAAGTTTCAAGCACTTCTAGACCATCAGGAGAGGTTTTATGCTGTTATTATGCAGTTGTATGAAATGTGCTATATAAATAAACTCGCCTTGCCTTATTCATGTATTATATAAAAATATGAAACAATAACAAATATGGCTATTATAATATTTCACTGTAAAATATTAAAAGTATAAATACTGGATTTAAAAAAATTCAAGCATTTAAAGCGGTAGACAACAAAACTACAGCTCACGATGAAAGTTGTTCTTGGTGTGAACGTGCCTTTAGTGACAGTGTACATATGCTCTAGAGTATTTGCAGCAAAATCAATGACACTGTAGGGCAAAGAGAGAGCAGGAAGGGAGTCGGTCTGACTCAGCATTATTGATCGGTTAATGTCATTTGTCTAAGTCTAAGTGGTTTGTTGCTGATTGTAAGCTGATGTTTCAAAGCCACATGAACATGGACCTGCTGCTACAAAATACTTACATCTTCTACCTTAAACCAAAGCACAGCCTACAACACAAGCAACCCAGTGCAACACAGTATTCCAGCATGAAGTCGACACACAGCGGCTGCTCATTTCAACCCCGAACAGACCCAGAGCAGGAAATAACTGCAGCATTGAGTAATGAAACCCTGGAGCTCCGGACAGCTGCTCTGCTCTCAATCTACAGACATACCAACACACTCAACACCAGAACGAGGAGAGTCACTCTTCCTCTAAAATCACAGTATTTCAGTTCAGAGCCTCTAAATGAGCAGGATTAATCAGTACAGAATCAATATTAGAAAGACATGTAAATATGTTTCGCTAAATCTGTTAAAATGACTGAAAACATGCATTCTGACAAAGACAACAATGCACTGATTACAGACTTTAATAATAGTTAAATATTTTGTGCTTTTTAACTTTATTACAGATAGAACTACTTTAAAAACAGACAGGAAGCGACAAAATGAAGAAAGGGTATGGGTAGGGCTGCAAGATATGGGGGAAAAAATTCATTGTGATTTTTCTGATAATACATGTGAATTTAAAATGTGATTTTAAAAAAACTGCAGGTTTACTGTGCTCGTTTGCAACTTGGAAAAATATTTTGTGATTATACTGCAACACTAAGGCTGCTCAATTTGACAAACAAAAATCAACTTTCAAATTTTCTGATAAAAATTGTGACTCCAATGTAATAAAAAAAAAAGAAACTTCAGGTTTGCTATGCTTGTTTGTATGGCTGAAGAATTGACCAAAAAGAGAAAATAATAAAAAAAATAATTGGTGATTTATATATCAATATAAGTTTAAACACTAACAATAATAACAACAATAAAAATGAATGAATAAATAATTAGTATTTATATTATTTTCCTTAAATACACAAATTTTTATAGATAAATTTTACAATAGAAACATTTCTTATTTTGTTTAATATGTATGATCACTATTATTATTTATAATAATAATAAATATTTTTAGTATTAAATACAAATACTAAATCAAAAAATGTGTATTTAAGACAAAAAAAAATATTACAGTACAACTGTTTAATAAAATTATATTTTTCTTAAATGCCTGATTTTTTAGAAGAAATATTACAATAGTAACATTTCTTATTGTTTAATATTTTATTTTACTGTACAACTACAGCAACAGTACAGTTAAAGCTACATGACAACAGTAATATTTATGGCTTTCTTGTTTTTATCTTTTTAAACTATCTAATTTTTTATTTCTGCCAAAAAAAGAGCCTTTAAAGTTTCTCTCTTGTTGACAACACTCAGTTTATAGATGTTTCTCACTACAATTTTGGGAAGTTGCAGTTTCAAATGCACATTACAATTGACCCAAACTCACAGTACCTTCAGCATTTACTACAAACTAGGGCTGCAACAAACGATTATTTTGATAATCAATTAATCTAATGATTATTAGACCGATTAATCGACTAATCGTCGATTATTCCACTGATTAATCAGTAGACATTGACCAATTATTCAGCTTTTGCAATTAGTTAAAATGTTGAGTTATGCATATTCTAACAAATATATAACGGTAATCAGCTTTTGAAAGTAATTATAATTATTATAAAATTTATGCAAATATATATATATTTGGCACACAAAATAGATGACCGAAAGAGAAACTCTCTCATTCACCATTTAATTAGTGATATGAAAAAGTAACTGAATGACACATCATTCTGCCTAACATCTCCTTTTGTAAGTCATATGGATAAGAAACAAAATAAAGGTAAGTGACAAGACGTTGTATTTTTGGATCAACTATTTTATTTACAAAATAATCTCTCTTAAATAGGTTATGGTTTATGATAATCAAAACAGTCCTGAGCTAGATCAAGCTTTGATCTTTGCAAACCAAACTATCACTTAAATGAAATAATATTTTTTTCCCCACTAATAAAAAGATTTTTTTCACTAGCTAGCTCCACACTGGAGAGCTGCTTTATAACAGAAAATCAAGTTGTAATTGTACCTGAAATCGACACTGACTCTGGTTTTTCATGATTAATACTGTAAAGCTGCTTGATTTAAGGCTATCTATTGCATGAAGTACTATATAAATAAACGTGACATGACTGGACTTTACTGCAGAGCTCGTGCAAACATCCACATCGCTGTAATCAGATGATTATTTTGTTATTGAGAGGAAAGCGTGCAGCGTATATTTACATATTCATTCAAATGCTGCTCAGCAGCTTCAGGATCGGCTGCGTTTGCGCTGAAGCACTGTCTTCTTCTCTTGAATTGCATCCAGGAGGCCTGAATTACAGTCTTGCGCTACAGCGCCACACTGGTCAAACCGCATTATTGCAGGCTCTTACGTTAGGTCATATGAGATCAAACGATTACTCGACAACAAAAATATTTGTCAACAATTTTTTTATTGTCGATAATGTCGACTAATTGTTGCAGCCCCACTACAAACCTCAAATCAAACGTCATTTAGAAAACTAATCGTGTGTGAATAGTGCTTAAGACACTGCAGCATCTGTCTCTCTCTCTCTCTCGTGATTTCCAGAGTTTCCTCCCACTCTCTTTCAGGACGTGAATTACAGCGCAGCAGTGCAGCCCTTCTGTCTTCATCTCCTTGGTAACTGAGACACTGAAAGATGCTTCGGTTTCCACTCAAATAAAGGCCTCGGACGAGTTTAGGCACAGAAGCCTCTTCATGCATCATTCTGAATAAACACTGGCATTTGAGCACAAATAAAAGTCCTCAGAGAATAAAGAAGAGAAAAAATTCTGTCTGCATTCTGACTGTCACTTCCTGTTGAGACAGGAAATACAATGATATCCCTCCCAGAGAACAGACAATGATTGGAAACCCCTCCTGTCTCTGTTTGAACCAAAATGCTCTCATTATCTTGGTCTTATGATGCTGTGACTATCAACACCAAACTTTCCACTAAAATCCAACCAGTTTTCCTGCCAGCTGGAACACTTAGTGCAGCTATTGGTTTTTCCGTTGTGTTTTTGATTGATTTTAGCATTAGTTTCAGACAAACGCAGTGACCCTTAAGGAGCGAACAAAGCTTTTATCCCTAAATGACCCAGAGTAAAATCATAATAAGTCCACACACAATATCTGTCATATGCAAGGATGATCTCCATATGTATAATCAGACCATCAGCTAGAAAAGTAAGAACAGTGAAGCACAAGTAAAACTGCTATTGCATTAATTAAATTTATCACAACACAACAATCCCTTTAGATCAAGTTGTTTTGGCTGGTTGTACACATGATCTCTACAACCCCAGGCAAATGTTATCCTCTATCTCATCAAATGTGACTTTCCACACAAGAAACACACACATGACACTTCCTGAAACCTGAATTTTAAGGCAACATCATATTAATTTAATTTTTATTGAGGTTTTATTGAATGTTAGAATGTGTTTTAAATTAACAATGCTTAAACAGTTTTTTTAAACATGGTTTGAGTAAAATAACAACTGAACTGAGCATTAAAAATGCACTTATAATAAATAAAAGATTAAATGAAATTCAATTTCTGCAAGAAATAAAAGGCTATTATTCTTGCAAAAATGCAAATGCAATTATGCATTATATTTTTGGGTATATGTAACATTTTGTGCATGCACAATTTGACTAACAACAACAACAACAAACAATAATAATAATGATAATAATTAGTAGTAGTAACTCTAGTAATAATTCATAATAGTAATAATAATAAATAAAAAAATTAAACATAAGAAATGTTACTATTGTAATATTTCTCTGTAAAAAAAAAAAAGGTATTTAATAATAATAATTAAAAAATATATATATTTTACAGTACACAAAAAACAAATATGCATGATATTTTTGAGTAGGCTATATTTAATATTTTGTGCATGCACAGTTGCAAATTCCTAGTTGTGCAACTTCCACAACTTGTTTGAATCTCGTAAAGATGTGAACAAACTTTGTTGTTGATAGTAAACAGATCAGTTAAAGCAGTAGTTTATTTTGCCTGAAAATGCCATGCCTTGCCTTTGTGGACAAAGAGGGCATTTTCAGGCATCATAAGACAAACTTTTGGTGCATCCCAACATATATGCCAACAAATCTTGACTCGAGAAAAGCAATAACCTCAAAGCATTTCTCTGAGCTCATTAAATAGTAAAATGATTATCATGACAGACAGAAATGATGTTTATAGCTCAGAGATTTATGTAGTGTTATATTAAGCTCTGCGTATGTTTCAAGAGCACAGAGATGTGTAGGCATGTCTGTAGTCACTATGGAAACAAAACACATTTCCATGGAAACCTGTAGGATTATGTAACAGTATATGGTTACTTGTGTCCCGTTTTCTGCCCACTCACTCCTGAACTCTTCAATGTAGCTCAATGGAGAGATTCGCGTCATCAACATCTACGGTTTTATTATCTCAGGCTATTTACAGTTTCTCAGCTTCTGCGGTCACTATATCTTTCGCTTTCCCTCTTTAAGATCACCATATGACCCTCTTGCTTAAAGAAACATCTGGAAAGTTTCATTATCAAGCATGCAAATATGCACAGTATTGATTACAGTAAGCTAAACGTTAAAACAAATGTGTATTTTCCTTAAAATTCCTACAAATTCCATGGAGAGAATGAGAAACTGAGCATGCCGTTTACTCAAAAGCCCCGTAAAGCCTTTGTAAACGAGCCAGATCTCACTGCATGAATTTCCTGCATCAATAATGGCTTCTTGACAGTTTCTGAATGGCAGTCAAATCAATTTCAGCCCACCAGCAGGCTCAGATGAAGGCCAAAGCCCATCAGTCCGGGCCAAAACCCGTTCCAGAACTCGCTGGCAGCCGGTAAACTGGACAGCAGGCAATCAGAGAGAGTCTGTCATGACTGAAAGCAGCCAAACGAACCCAGTGATCGGCTTATAAATGCATATAAGACAGGAACACCTGCAGAGCTGAAGGAAGTGCATGTCTTTCATATGGAGAGAGAAAGACAGAAAATCTTGAGATTATACAATCTCAGAGGAAAATCTCTTAATTGCAGCAGTGTTTAAGTAATTACTTATGAATTGGTGCCTGTCTAAATTAACATCTTAAAGAGTTTCTTTGGATATTTAAAATCAAATGGAGGCCTGCAACTACAGTTTGCAACTACAATGCAAACTACATTGTTCAGTTTTACTGCAACTACAGTACAGTTTTTTTTTTATAAGCACTAAAAATGTATCCAATATTTATAAAACAAGTATAAAAGCTTACAAATCTCACTAAACACAAGATTCTATAATTAAAAACCCAATTAAATTCAAATGTGCTTACTCAAAATTCTATTTCACTGAAAAAAAAATTCTCATCTGGGTTATTATGGTTAAAGAGAACTAAAACAATCACAAAGAAATTGTTACTCAAAATAAAGCAATTTTAAATAACATAAAATACAACAATTCTATGTAATTTTACTTATTTTTAGCCAAGGCAACATTTCTTATTTTCATTTAGTTTAACTTTAAGTACTAAAATCATTTAAAAAAATAAATAAATACTCATTCAAAATATTAATAAAGCTATAATAATATCAATGATACTAAAAGACAAAATTAAAATTAAAATCAAACGTCACTCAAAGGATTAATTCTAGGGTCAGGTAGACCTTCTGTGTCTCGTAAAAGTGTTGAATCTTTATGTAAGCTGCGCAGGGGTTCAACTGCATGAATTTGTATCTGATCACCAACTCATGATGAACTTCCTCATTGACCTAGTTTCCAGAAGAGAAGTGTGTGAATTATCTCAGCCGTAACACTACACAGATGTGAGGGTGGGTGTGTGTGTGTGTGTGTGTGTGTGTGTGTGTGTGTGTGTGTGTGTGTGTGTGGGTGTGGGGGTGTGTGTGTGTGTGTGTGTGTGTGTGTGTGTGTGTGTGATTGAGTTGCTGGCTGAGTGTTTATGTGGGTGTGATCATAAGTGAAATGCTTGGAAAGTGATGTTATGTTTTAAAATTCAAAGATTCAAAATGTTAAGACCTCCAGTCTATAAACAAATGATCAAAAATTATCATAAGACACACTTCAATGGTGTACAATACGAATTATAATTTATATTCACCAGCCCAAACTCTTTAGACTAGATCCAGATATGGAAAAACATGCTATTAGATTAGATCAACATTATTTATTCCCCAAGGTGGAAATTCACATTACCAGAAACACATTATATAAGAAAAGTAAATAAATCAAAAATACAAAAAATAAAAATAAAAACCTACTAAAATATTATGATTTTTTACATGCAATTGCTTGCTAAATAAACTTAATAATAGTACTAATAATAAAAATTAATTTAAAAAAAAAAATGGATCTGAAATATTTATTCAAGTTTAAATGATTTTATAATGCCAAAATAAATTGACAGCAGAGTGTTAAGAGAGACATAAAACCGCAAAGCTATGCATAAAATTATTGATAAGTGGAAAAATGATCAGATTCATAAAAAAAAAAAAAAAAAAAATTCAGCCAAGGCAGCATTTCTCATTTTCATTTAGTTTAAGTTAAAGTAACTAAAACTGATATAAATAAAAAAAAAAAAAAAAAACTATTAACATTTAATAAATTATAACTAGGGATGCACTGAATGTTCGGCAACCGAAATTGTTCGGCCGAATAAGCGAAAAGACCGAATAAATTGTACCGAACAATGACGTGACGTAATCAAATAGAGGCGCGCACTAATGCAGCAAACATGTCTGCAGTGTGAAAGTATTTAAAACTGTCAGAGAAAGACGCAAAAATCATTACAAGCACGAAGCACCGACAGCGAGAGACTGCTTAGCGCTGCATCTCATGTCTCCGATGAGAAGAGGAAGAGGTGGTTGTTGCTGGTTACTGTGATGATTGAAATCGCCAAATGGCCTCAAACGATTAGTAAATAAACTGCAGAATGTTATGTTTTCTAATACACGCACGAATTGCACGTATTCAAACAGCGCTGCAAGAGCTGGCGGCGCCAGGGTTCAAAGTCCAAAGCGAGGAAAATCTGCGCTAAAACACTGTTACTCGTCATTTGCTCAGTAACATTTTTATAATTTTTTTAAGACATGTGACAATGTGATATGTGCGACAAACATCTTCCCAAATTCGTAATGAGAATCATTTAAATATCTGCATGCTGTTGTCAACAAAAAGAAGCACTAAGATCTTCCTGGGGGTTTATGCCAAAATAAAATAAGAAAAAAAAGAAAAAAGAAAAAAAAAGAAAAAGCAACAACTCCATCAACATTTATAAATGTTAGTATTGTAATTTTAATGTTGTTCTGTAAAATAAAATAAAAAAACAACAATAATAATGATAACAATAATTACCCTACAACAGCTCTATACATTTATTATAACATTCACACACAGTGTTCAAATCGGGATCTGTAATATATTGTAATGTTTTAAAAGCAGTCTCTTCTGCTCAGCAAGGCTGCATTTATTTGTACAGTAAAAAATACACACCTGATTCAAGAAGAGGGTCTCAAAAATGGCCAAAAAAATATTATTTTAGTAATTTATTAATTTATTAATTTTAAGTTAAATTGTGCTTTGTTGGTATAATGTCTGATAGAATGTTAAAAAAATGTTCAGTGTTAAGTAAATATTTTTAAATTGTTGTTTTGTAATTGATTTTTTTATTTGAAAAGCAGGACAAAACAATAAAAAGCACATTTTGGCTATTTAATTTATGCAATGGTGAAAAAAAATGGCAAAATAGGCCTACGGGGAAAAAAATGCGAAAAACGTGTTCGGTATTCGGCCTTCGGCCCAGTGTTTCATTTTGTTCGGCTTCGGCCAAGAATTTTCATTTCGGTGCATCCCTAATTATAACAGTTTTTTTTAAAAATATATAATGTAATATAATATAATATATCCACGTCTTTACAGAAAATATTGCAGTATGACTGCAGAATCCATTGACTGACAAATCAAAATCTCAATTCAAAGAGCTGTGAATTACTCAAACTTGCTCTTAAATGTTTCTATCTGTACATTAATAAAGCTAGGTCAAATGATAGCTGTTGCCACACAGCAGCTGTTTAACATCTTAAACACATGGTGTGTATCTAAGGAATGTCATGTCACTGTCCGTCTGCATTATTCCTGGCACACTGCGGGTCTAAATGTGGACGTGGGCCAGTAGATCTGAATACTCCACATAAACTACATAACTCACATTCACCAAACACAGAGAGGTGGACCCTCCTTACGCTGGGCAAATATTTAAAATATCACTTCTGGCCTGCTAAAATAAAGATCCTGGTCTGATAGCATATTCCACAAATCCAAAATCGAATCAGAAATAAAAATATCATTCTTTCTTTTTTTATTTTCCCCCATATAAGGCTGAATTATCAATTATAAACATATGGGCTGTGTTCCAGTGCTTAGTGAGCTGTCTACTAACTACATAGTCAGCACCTTTCAAACTAAAAAAAAAAAAAAAAAAAAAGACTGATTTGGAACACTCTACATTAGTGTTGTCACGGTACCAAAATTTCTGTATTCGGTACCGATACCAGTGAAAATCCACGGTTCTCGGTACCAAAGCAAAACACAAAAACATGCTAATTAAAAAACACACTATTTTTATTAATAAAAGTCAAACAAAAATAAAATGTACAAAAATCAATGCCATTCTTTATACTTATTTAAAATTATGTTTCAAGTTTTTTCACAAGTAATAAAAATATGAAAAACAGTAAACAAGTTTCACCCAAATTTAATTTGTCTTTTAATTAATGAAATTTAAACATTTTATTTTTTGGTATAAAGGGGATTTACTATTAAAATTAAAACATGGAAGAAATATTGTGTGATTATTTCTTAAAAAATAAAGTTTTGTTAATTTTTTAAACAGTAGTAGTAGTAGTAGTATCACATACATTCTACTAAATAATAGTAATAAATTTCTGGCATAATGTCTAAACCGAACTTTTATTTTGACGGGTTGTCGTGAATACCTTTAAATTTCTGTGTGTATATGATATGACGCTAGTTTTACTCAAATGAAACGGTAAAATGTTCGTGAAGTGACTCTCAGAGCAGTTCTGGAGATGTTTATGTGTTTATGTCCTCATTGAGACGGCAGACGCTGAAATCACCGCGAGCGTCACACGCGCTTCAGTGTATGTAGTAAACAAAACCGTGTGTCTCTGCCATTCATTCATTCACACAGAGTCTCGCAGAACTTGCGGGATTCATATATGAATCGACTTTTGCGGCTTAATATTTACAGATACTAGTCCATATGGCAATTTGATTTAAGTGTAATGACCTACTTTTGATTAATTCATCCAAACTTTGACAAATTCCATGACTGTAAATTCCGTTTTTAAACCGGATTCCGCGATTTCGTCCGTGTTTTCTGCATCACGGAAATCATAGGGCCGTACGCGTCAAGAACCGGGTTGACCGGGTACTCGGTACCATCGGTACTTAAAAAAACCTGGTACCGTGACGTTCTCATTTTTTTAGTACCGACTTGCTACCGAAGTACCGGGTCTTTTGACAACACTACTCTACATACTGCTCCCGACAGGATAATAAATTATGGTTTTATTTATGCCATAAGTAGTAATACTTCTTTGGTACTGAATGAATTTTAAGTATATTTATAACCAACATTTCTCTTTCTACAACCACCATTGATGGATTTTACTGAGCTTGCCAAAAAGCATTACAGGATTTCTTTCTCAGTGATATTTCTGTTAAAAAAAATAAATAAAAATAGTATTAAAAAAATAATAATAATTTTATTTTACAGCACATTTCTCACAGAACACTATTATTCTTGGACAAAAAAAACAAATAGGCATGATATCTTTTTTAATATGTTTAACATTTATGTCTTTCTCTGAATTTTTTTTTTTTTTTGTGAAAAAAATAATTTTTGAAGTCGTAAATAAAAGATTACTAATGTTAGTTCAGAAGTTTTTAAAAAACTGAATTTTTCAAATGCACATGTAATTCTGCCTTAGAATTACATGTAATTCTGGCTAAGTGAAGGCATTTTAAAGCAGCATAATCACATTTCTTAATAGCTTTTGTGTCTGGATCTTCCCTACCACACTTCAAAATGCTGCCTATGGAGGCTCAAGCTTTGGAACAGAACTGTGTTTTACTGTAGACATTCTCAGACCCTTTATACTGTGCAAAACAAACAAGAACACACACAAGACTGTGTTGCAAACAGCTGCTCACGCAACAAAATATTTCCTGTTTAAAGCAACACAGCACTGCACATATGAAAATCTGAGCAACAGAAAGGGAGGAGAGAGGAAAAGAGATGAAAATGAGAAACACATTTTCATCCCTCTAGAGGGTCGTAGGCGTGGGATGGAGAGAGAGAGAGAGAGAAAAAAAAAAAAAAAAAAATCTCACACTCAATCCAGGGGTTTTACTGTTATACTGTTGCTGAAAAATCTCTGAAACTGAAAAAGTAGTTGATAAAACTGATCATTTCAAATCCTAATTAGATGAGCCATTATGTACAAAATCACTGCAATATGTCCATTATTCATTAATGTGCTAATTTGCAACACTTCCTGACAACTGTAAAGATATTACAGAACTGTTACTTGCCAAAAGAATTGCTTATTATCAATAGTTATTAATTATTAGCTTTTCTATCATATTGATGATGTCACCACAGTTTAATTAAAGCAACAAGCTGCTAGAAACTCCCTGCAACCCTGTAGAGAATAAGCAGTGAGGAAAACAGATGAATAATCAACCAGAAGTGGGTTTTACACCCATTAGCCATAGATCTGTAATAGCCGTATGGTAAAACCAGCACACAGACACTTCGGATCTTTCTCTTTCTCTGACTGACAGACTGTCAAGACACCAGTGACACACACATAAACCCAATCTGTGATCAGAGCAAAAACACAGACATCCCACAACACAACAGGCCTAACGATAATAGTGATAAACCGATGTATCGTCCAGACATGGATGGCCACTTGGTGTCAATTCCTAGTGGATAGTGTGCATTTTCATGCCACAAAAGAAAAGCTAACTTATTGGTGATGAACTAAAGCAAGGGTTTTCAAACTGTTGCAAGGAAGGGTGGAAAAGTTTAAAGAAAAACATTGTAAAAATCTTAAATAAATAAAGTTTGCTTAACATAAAATAATTAAAATAAATAAATTACAAAATAAATTACACACACATATAGTAATACATATACATACATATATATACATATATATATATAACTTTGTGCAACTAAGAAACAATATGAGCCAATTATTGATAACATATATCAATATATTGTAGATGACATAACAAATATCACTTTAAAACAAACCAAAATAACCTGGAAATAGGCCATGTTATCGACATTCTCTCTAAAGTCACACAAATGCAATTAAGATAACCACATTATGCAGATTACAAAATATTTCCAACTTTAAAAGTGACAAATGCAAAGACTTTTATTTTCTTTTATTATTTGGCCCTCGCGCGACTGTCCTGTCCGGAGCTCGCACTGTACACCTAATAAACGTTACCGAGTGTCACAATCGTGACAGAAAACGACAAAATGACCTCCAGATCACAAGAAGTGTGAAAACATACACGACAAACGCGTTTGTCCTGCAGAAAGCGAGCGTTAACGCCACTAGCGCGCACGCTAGCGTTGAGGCCGCGCTAATAAAACCCTGAGGAGAATAATCCAGAGAGAAAGGAAAGTAGAAACAGAAACTTACGTTTATTTGGGTCTAGATGTGTGGTTGGAGTGGACAGCGACTCGGGGACAGGCGGGGCGCGTGAGGTTTTTCTCCGTTAAAGGGATTTTATCCTCTGTTTCTTTCTGCAACCGTTTGTTTCTGTCGGTAAGCGTCTCACAGACTGGGGCGCGGCGCTCTGGAGTAGCTGAGGTGAAGAGGTTTCTGATTGGTCCGCGTCAAACGACGTCCCGCCCACTTCTCAAAACAGAGGCTTTGATGTGCGCCTCCCACATCAGTGATGGGCGGGGCCTGTGCGTGCGCTTAAAAACAGCGAGCTCTGCGTGTGTAATCTGTTGTTTTGAGAGACTGTTGGGTGGGGTATATGTTTTTTCAGTAAATGAGTATTTTTAAAAGTTTAAACTTTTTAGTTCGAATTGTTTGAACCTGTATATTCTATAATACATATATAGTTATAAATAAAGAAAGAAATGTGCAAGTTGCAATGGATATTTCTAGTAGTGTAGTCAGTGTGTGTGTGTGTGTGTGTGTGTATATATATATATATATGTTCTTTTATTTTATTTATTTATTTATTCATTCATTTTGCTTATTTATTTATTTATTTTTTCCAGATAAAAATTTCAGAATCTTTAGCAGTACAGTTATGTTGTTTCATGGTCAGATGGGCCAAATTCAGGTTTGTCAGTTCTCAAGTTCACCACATGAGGTCGCCACTTTACATTTTACTGTATATTCAGCAAGCTATTAAATTCCATTTGTGCTCATTAGTCACTTGTGCGGTCTTGCATGTTGTACATTTCAGTTCTGAGATGCTTGTATTGTAGTTTATGGATGGCTGCTTTGAATTATATTATTTGTGCATTTTGTTTCCTAGATTTCATTTTGCTCTTGTGCCTCAGGATTTGTTATGGTAGAAAATTCTTAATAAATTTTGCATGTGGACCTCACTAATGCTGCTGAGTTAGTTTTATCATATGAAAGTTTTTGTTTGTTTGTTTTGTTTTTGAATTTGCTCATTTTAGTGCAGGTTTGTGATCTGTTATGTGGTTGGATTCCAGCCATCAAGATCTGTTGACACTGACACTGAATTCCTCAATGAGTGACCTTGAGATCTGGAATATTCAGCAGAGACAAGACACACATGCAGTATAAAAGTAAATGTTCCTGTAATGGAACAACCTGAATGCAAATGCTTTGAATTTTTTTTATATATATATTCGCTTAAGCTAAAGCAGCATTGAGTGGCCTAATATGGTATTAAATGTCTTATTCTTGCTGTGGCCAAACCCTGAAATGAGATCTCATCATCAGAGATTTGCATCATCAGTTATTGTAATGAAAATAACAAAGACGAGATCGATTTTAAAAGAAAAAAAGGAGACTAAACCTGTTCAGGCACTTTCTCCAGTTGCTTCATGCGTCATTGAAGCTGCTCGAAAAATGTTGTTTTGATGCTTCAGCTGCCTCCTTCAAGGATTTATTTGAACAAAAATCCCAAAAAAAGGAATAAATATTTCCAGATCTAGATTTAGGTGAGTGTCATATGGATGTATGAAGTGTTTTGCACCTCTAGATTGCATTCAGATTAGGATTGAGCATAGTTCTGATTTGCATAGTTCTGTTGCAGAATTTGAGTTATGAGAAAGTAGAAAAATATACATTAATTTGAGAATTTCTTATTATGTCTCTCTTTTGCATTGATTTGAAAATGTTTCAAAGATCATCTTGCATTCTTAAAAGTAAATGCTACACTTTTTAAGAGTTCGCATAATCAGTAGCAGTTGAATTATTCTATCTGACATATAAATAGTGAAGCATGTTAATTATTTCTTCTTCATTAAATGCCATTTCTTAGTTTTTTAACATCCAGTATATTTTCCAGGTGAACGACAATCTCAGATTTCCAAACTGTCGTCCTGAACTGTATTTCTTTATATGATTACTCTGTAATACTAATGTTTGTTCAGTCAGAATTAAATGTCTCTTTAAGAGTAATACATTTATATAATTTTGTGTTTTCTGCAAACGTTCATGCCAGTAGGATGACAAGAAAACTAAAAGAGATGCCAGCGAGGGAACAAAATACAGCTGAAGAAAAGAGAAAGGAAAATGCATTGAGAGACGAAGCCAAACAGAAGGAAAAAACAATAAAGAGAGAAAAAGAAAATGCCTGTGCATTCAGAGAACATTTAAAACTGCACCAGATGAACAGCCTTGACCAATATCGACCAAAATGTAAGGAATTTTAGATATGAACATAGATATCTGTACAATCACAAAATGCTATTTATATTATGTGGATGTTTACCATAATAAGATTCATGCAGTGCAGAACCAGACTGGGTTTTTAGTTAAACTGACTTTTATTAAGAACACATATGAAGTGAAATCCTGCCATCAGAATGTATCACGTATTAAACCAAGTACTGGTTTTCACCAAACACTGCAACATTGATTCATAAAAGATGAATATTAATGGAATAGTTCACCCAAAAA
>JAFVLL020021341.1:0-16859 GCA_021397915.2 Tor tambroides
CACAGGGCGAAGTTCAAATATTGTGCCAAACACCAGCTGGGGTCACCTGACGGCATCAACATCTGGATTTCCTCATCCAGCCCGACTCTGAAACCTTCCATAAGTGTGAGTTCACTGCAGAAGGCTTGGTGGCTGGTCACTATAAATTCCTCCACGTACTCCTCCACACACCGTCCGTTTTGGAAGAGGAATATTGTGTATCCTCCAGAGAGATTGTCCTCTTCCCTGGGCCCCACGTTGATGGAGGCTATCTCCAACCTCATCTTCGGTTTAGGTCCGGTCTTCTGTAACAGAAGTGGCAGGACACAGGTGATAGGTGAAAAACAACAATGTTTATTAATACACAGAGGAGTATGTGAATGATGGTGAAGTGATGAACAGGTGATTCACAGCGTCCTTAGACTTCTTTGCTGGAGACAGATAGAGTGTAACTTGAATTCTTTCTTTGCAGATTAATGGGAGAACAGGAGACACAGGAACGGAGCACACACCTCAGGAGCTTGGAGAGAGCGTGGAGACACAGAACATAACAGGAGAACACAGGAGGTAAGTCGTACAGGTAAGTAAACAGAATGCTGACTGGAGTCAGAGAGCCATCTTCCATACTACGTACGTATTCGTTAACGAGACCGGACAATGATGGAGACTGAGGTGTGTGCTTTTGTGCTTGGCTGGTAATGGGGTAATTAGATGAGTGACAGGTGCAGGTGATCAGAGCACAGGTGAGAGTGATCGTGGTGAATGAGTGGTGGTGGAGCCTGGCCGTCCTGGCCGTTCTGTGACAGCCATGACTTATGTTGAGGGAACAACTTATTTTTCTTGTGGCCACAAGTTTAATGCATAAACAAACCAGCATGACCATAGCAACCTTGGATTATCAGAGATGGATAAAACATTTTTATCCATCCCACAGTCTTGTAAATCTGTTAAAGGGGTCTTATGATGCGATTTCATGTTTTCCTTTGTCTTTGGCGTGTTACAAGCTGTTTGTGCATATATAAGATCTGTAAAGTTGCAAGGATTAAAGTCTCAAACCCAAAGAGATATTCTTTATAAAAGTTAAGACTCTGTCACGCCTTCCTAAAAAGGCTCATTCAAACACGCCCCAACATGTCTACGTCACGGTGTGGGAAGATTTGCATAACACCACCCAAACGTATACACAATGAAAGAAGGCATAACTTTTATTCTCACTGTAGTATTGTTGTTGCCGCCGCCATGTTGTGGAGACGCTGTGCGTTTCGTTGTGAAAGCAAAAGTACTTTGATTGGCCTTCCAAATGAGTACACAACTAAAATTCAGTGGTTAAGTTATATTTACAACACTGTTCCAGAACAGTACAACGCAGTATTCGAGTGTTTGCAGCGCATTTTACGCAGGACTGTTTCCTGATCCTGGGAGAGAGTAGCCTACAAACTGTGAACACTATGAATGGCTGTGAACACTATAAGGTGGGGCAATTCCAACGTAGCAAGGACAGTCTGGTGCTTTTGACTCACAGCTTGTAAGTATGTTTCGATATTTAAAGAATTTGCTACTGACTATTCAAACATGAGTTTTGAGCAGTGTAGAGTAGTGCTTGTTTGGCGTTTCTACGATCACAAATGCAGACATGGTGTTGTTTACGCAGCGCGGCGCAACACGTAAAAAGACTGTATGAGACATTATAATCAGTAATTATGTCCTCACTGAATGCAACAAATGCCTCGTTTATAGTGGGTTTTATAGTTTTAGTCTCGTTGCGCCGGGACACGACATCACAACATGGTAAGGGGCGTAACATTTCCGTCACACGCTTGAGGTATTCGGTCAATCACAATGCACTGGATACCTGGCCACTCAGAGCACACCTCGCTTCTCAGAACGATGAGCTTTGTAAAAATCGATGTGTTTCAGAAAGGCGGGGCATAGAGGAGCAACAATAATGTACAGTATGTGGAAAATAATGTGTTTTTGAACTTTCAACCGCGTAAACACATTGCATTACACCAAATACAAAAAATAATGTTCTTTTTAGCAACATCATATGACCCCTTTAACTGATCGTGTCTTATTTAAAAACTGTATATTATTATTATTATTATTATTATTATTATTATATAACTGTAATATAATAATATTATAATAATATTTTCCATTTCAATTCATGAATGTTTTATCTAATTAACATTCTGTATAATTATGCTATATTATCCAAATGCTGTAAATGCCTGATAATTATGCCAATAAAGTTTTGAATTTATGATTGCATTTAAGCCCGTATGTGACCATAAATGAGTGCGTTTCATTTACAAATGTAACTATGCAATGATTCATTCCTCAACAAAACATTATATTATTTATAAATTATAGTCTATTAATTAGCCGAAATAAAATGAAATGCATGGTAAATTCAACCTTCAACCTAAACTGCACTTCTAGTAAAAAAATTCCTGTACGTTAGCACAATCAAAGTTTTATTGGCATGTCGGCGTCACGCTACGGTGAACTAAGCGCACAAAGAAGGAGAAGATCAAGTCAAATAATCTTTCTTTTTTATCTTTATTAATCTTCCACAACAGGGTAAATCCATGATACGCAGGCAGGTGACACACGTAGGAAACATACGCAATACCGGACAAAGGAGAACTGAACAGGCTAGAACTAAAGTAGGGTTGCTAAAAAGGGACTGACAGGTGAAGATGATTGACAAGACACAGGTGAATTAACTGATCAAAGAGAGACAGAAACTGGATCAATGAACACATGAGGGATGAAAACACAACAAAAACAGTTCTGGGATGTGACATTTTGCCCCCCTCCTGGAAGGCACGACCTTGTGCAGCAGAGACAAAGGGAGGGACAGAAGGGGACTTAGGAGGACAAAGAAGTGGATATGGGGTGGTGACAGGGGACGGCAAAGGGCTGGAAGGAAGGCAGGCAGACAATACTTGTGGAGGTTCCGGCAGAGGATGGACACCCGGGAGGAGGACGACGAACAGAGTCCAGGGTGGAGACGATGGAGGGAGGAGCCAGGACGGAGACAGAAGGAGCCAAGGCAGATCAGACGGAGGGAGGAGCCAGGGAGAAGACAGGAGGGACTTGAAGCAGGAGGAGTCAGGTGGGACCCAGGCCGCAGCCGTGGTGGCGACCCACGGTAGAGTCGACGGAGGGAGAAGCCATGGTGGAGGAAGGGCTGACGGCTCCAGGGGGCTAACCGACGGCAGCGGAGCAGGTGGTGGCAGAGCCCGAGGCAGAGACGGAAAGCCGCGGTGGAGCCGGAGCGACAGAGGATCAAGGTGGAGCCGAAGAGAAGGAGGAGCCTGACAGAGCTGGAGGGACGGAGGGACAAGGCGCAGCTGGATGAGTAGAGTCCCGAGGTGGCAGATGGTCGACGACTGACCAAGGTGGAACCGGAGGGATGAGGGAGCCCGGCAGAGCTGGTGGACTTACGGGCCACAGTGAAGATGAGGGAGCTAGGAGCCATGGTGGAGCCGCTGGGTCGATGGGCCGAGGTGGAGTCCGGGACTCAGAGGCTGGTGGCGGAGACAAGGGATCCTCCAGCCATGACGCAGATGGAGACTGCCAGACCCCCGGCAATCCCACCGCACAGATGGTGCCCTGAGGGTGAGCTGAGGGGCTGACAGGAAGCAATAGTGGCAGAGCTGAGGCAGGGATGACAGGAGGAGGCAGGAGAGGGAGGCTGAGTGGGAATTTGTAAGCATCAGCGTTTTCAGGGACAGTGTGTGCTCCCCATACACACCAGACCGCAACTCCCAGCACCGGGAGCACAGCGGACAGGGGAACGACCTCCGTGGTCAAGACACGACAGACAGACAGTTTAGAAGATGGGGGGGGAGGAGAATGGGCATGTTCGCATATAAATCTGAATTGGAATAAATAATGTCCTCAGAGTCCAGTATCTGCTCACCCTAAGCAGTGGTGCAGCGGGGCTTCCTTCCAAGCCCTCGCACTCCCGTACTTCATCCACCGGCACGCACTAAGTAGCCGGCTCTCGCTCCTGATTGGACAGATTCAGCTTTTGCTCCAGGGCGATCCTCAGCCCTGTCGCTCTCTCTGGCGATGGCTTGTCGGTCGTGGCTGGCTTTGGCTTTCCGCCTGTGGTGGGCTCAGGCTCTGCGCAACGGGGAGATATTTGGCTGGGCTCTGGGTCAGGAGTGGGGCTGATGTCGTCGTCCATTAGTCCGACAGTCATTGACGAAACGCATGAAACCAGCACCAACTCCATGTACTCTGCGAAGCTTCCTCGAGGGCCCTCCCCGGACAACTGCGCACTTGTGGAGATGTTGAGGCCAGTGCGCAGGAACGTGCACAAGCAGTAGTCCGAGAAGGTGGTTCGATGGGCGAGGCCCAGGAATTCCTCCAAATGCACCTCGAGGGAGCGGTCCCCCTGCTCCAGGCAGACCACGGCGCCAGCAAAGTGATCCATGAGCAAAAACAAAAACAAAAGACTGGTAAAAAACGGGAAAATAAACGGGGGGGATACAGGAATGATATTTCTCTCTTTTCTTTTTGGTCCGGTACCCTGTCACACTATGGTGAATTAAATGCACAAAGAAGGAAAAGATCAAGTCAAATAATCTTTATTAATCCTCAAGAAGGTAAATCCATGATAGGCAGGCAGGTGAGACACGTAGGAAACATACACAATACCAGACAAAGGAGAACTGAACCGGCTAGAACTAAAATAGGGTTGCTAACAAGTGACTGACAGGTGAGGATGATTAACAAGACACAGGTGAACTAACTAATCAAAGAGAGACAGAAACTGGGTTAATGAACACATGAGGGATGAAAACACAACAAAAACATTTCTGGGGTGTGACAGTCGGGCATTTACAGTAGACTATATTTACAAAACTATTCAGGACATTAAGTAAAGAGATCAAAATGGGAAAATAAAGGGAAAATAAATCAAATACATAAATATAAAAATATAACCAATAATAATAATAATAATAATATAAACATATTATGGAAAGAAGAAGGAAGAAGTTAATCTGTGGGTTGGATAAAACTGTTTTCTTGTAGGCCTATCTTATTTAATGTACTTTATGTAACATCTATTCAAGATAAGCTTCATTCGAATGCTGTCTTGTGTGCAATACAGTCCAGTAGCCTAGGCCTAAGGTTAAATTTAATAATGTAATAAATTATATAATAATCAGGGTTGGGGAGTAACAGAATACATGTAACGGCGTTACGTAATCAGAATACAAAAATCTAGTAACTGTAATCCGTTACAATTACATCAAAATACAAAGTATTCAGATTACAGTTACATTTTGTAAAAAGTGGGAATACTATCAGGATTACATTTGTTTCATTTAAAATTAAATAAATGAGTATTTTGACATAACGCTATATATTTAGCGCTGCTTCATCATACAGTAGTTCCTGGTTCTGTTGACACATGTTGACTCACGTGAGCCACCTGCTGATGCGTGCGCAAATAACACCCGTCTACAATTATTCTCCTAGGAGAAAAAAAAAAAAAAAAACAATCCGTGGTGACGGTTTTGTAATCCGTTCCCTCAGTTTATAAACAGTACTCATGAATTCTTAAACTGTTCCCTCAGTTTAACAAATCGTGCCCACGGATTAATAAACCGTACCCACGAATTTCCAATCCGTGCGCTCAGATTTTGTAAACCGTACCCTTGGTTTTTGAATCCGTACCCACAGATTCATAATCCGTGCGCACGCTTTCGCAATCCGTTCCCGCGGGTTTGTAAACTCTACTCACGGATTTATTTTAGAGGAACAGCAAGCTAGGTAGCCTACGTGTTAACGAGTCATATTGTAGCCTATTATTGTTTTATTGTGTATTATTATGTGGAATAGGCCTACAGCAAATTGTCTTAAGTGATTCTCTATCTATTGTAACGGGTACGAGGTGGAATATGACGATTTAATAAGAAAGATGTGCGACAAAATCTTGTTTAATATGTGATAATATTAACACTTGATTGTTAAACCTGGCATTGTGACTGACTTTGGACTAATTTGTTCCTCTTTTGTAAGTCATTTTGAATAAAAGCTTCTGGTAACACTTTAGAAAACTGTTCCTTCATTAATAAATAACTACACAGGAACAAGTGACTAATGCACTATTAACACTGTAGTAACTACTATTACCTAACAAGAAACTTTGATTAATGATTTAGTAAGTCATAGCGCTCAGTTTAAACTGGTAGTTCACTATTAGATAATAACTACTTTTTTTCATATATCCTGGTGAATTCCTAGGAACTACTGTATACAGGTTCATAATTAATGTGAATTATGCATAATGAATAATTAATTCTAAAATGAAGATCATGGTAACACACTAGTAATGACTCAAGTACTCAAATCTAAACTCCCTAATATTGACTGACGTCATTGTAAGCTTTTGAGATATTTGTAAAGTTTTGGATAGTAATGACTCATGTGTTACTACATCCTTCTGAAGAAATTAATAATTATTTGGATCAGTATTCTAAAGTGAAGATCACAGTAACCCACTAGTAATGATTTAAGAGAGTTACCAAATCTAGCAAAATTAATTACTAAACAAAACCTTACAAAAAGTTTACAATGACTTCAGTAATTACTAGGGAATTATCACGATCTTCACTTTAGAATACTGATCCAAAAATTAGTAATTCCTTAAGAAGGATGTAGTACCACCTGAATAGTTACTATCCAAGACTTTACAAAACTCTCAAAAGTTTACAATGTCTTCAGTAATTACTAGGGAGTTGTCATGATCTTCACTTTTGAATACTAATCCAAATAATTAGTAATTCCTTCAGAAGAATTTGGTAATACTTGAGTCATTACTAGTGGGTTACCATAAGAATTAATTATTTTAGAATTAATTATACATTTTGTATTATTCATATTAATTATGAACCTGTATACAGTAGTTCTTAGTAGTTATTAGGGAGGTATGAAAAAATAATAGTTACTGATTAGCTAATAGTGAACTACTACATTCGACTAAGCAATATTACTTACTAATTCATTAATCAGAGTTTCTTGTGTAGTTATTCATTAATGGAACAGTATTATAAAGTGTTACCAAGCTTCTTCTAAATGCATAAGTAACCTAAATGTATAATAATAATAATAATAATAATAATAATAATAAAGTTATTATTATTATTTATAGGCTAAATAAATGAGTTCACTTAAGACAGTAAAATGTTTATCATAAAATAATTCATGAATGCTTTCTTTTCAAATAACCTTTTACAGTTTTGGAAATGTGTTTGTGTACTATTCATTCTTAACATGAAGACTTATTTTGGTGATTTTATTATACTAAGCTTTCCCCCCCATAGATGCATGTTTCACTGTCAATGTTATTATTAAATAGGTCTATTATAATATTGCATTCAGTTAGCGAGCAAAGGAATGACAACATAACGGTACATTGTTTGTTTTGTATTGCTTTTTACCTTCTCTTGAAACTTTTTTTTTTTTTTTAGAAAATTCAGGAAATTTTCTATTCTTCTTTTTAGCGTTTATTTAGCACAGGCTGCGGTGTTTTATCCTATTGGTGATTAAACGCTAAAAAGAAGACTATTTTGTGAGTGCGGATCATGGTCTCATAAGGCTACTATGAAAAATAATGTTTAATAAACACAAACAGTGCATCCTGCACCCAAAAAGGTGGCCTTGTTGAATCTGTTGGTGGGGGCGGGGCCACAGATCCATGAGTTTACAAACCCGCGGGAACGGATTGCGAAAGCATGCGCACGGATTATGAATTTGTGGGTACGGATTCAAAAACCAAGGGTACGGTTTACAAAATCTGAGCGCACGGATTTTTTTTTTTTTTCTCCTACAGGTGACGTGCCGGGCTCCGTAATGCATGAAGACTCTTGCTTTAAAAAAGGCTACTCAACCAACTTGAACATTTGCAGGTACGACTAGCATGGAAATCATCATGTTAGCTAAAATTTAGTGTTTGTTAGTGATTTAAAATTCCATGGTGTGCATGACTGCAGTTGTGTTTACGTTTTCTAGCGGAAAATGAGCTGGGAAATGTAGAAATTGGCATGAAAGTCCCCACACCCAAGATCAGTCAGTCAATGCGATAAAGAAAGATCATAGCATTTCACATACATTTCAACATGTAAGCTTATTTTAAAATAGACTGATATGTATATGGTGTAAATTTTTTAATGTTGTTTGTAAACTATTTATTTTTACTTCTACATGTTAAATAATAATAAAAAATGATAATAAAAATAAAACTGTAATACTAAACTGTATAGCCATGAGATGTCTGCACGGCCTTTTAAATAAATATATATATATACACATATGGGCTGTAATATCTACATGGTAATATCTACAATAGTTTCAAATAGCTTTTACTACAGTTTTTATTAGTTTTAATTTTAAAGTCATAGTTAAATAAAAGTACTTAGATATTGTTTTTTGACTATTTACATATGTAACTTGAAGTAATCCAAAAGTAATCAATTACATTACTTTTATATTATGGTACTTGGATTACGTTACTGAATACTTTTTTAATGAAGTAATTTGTAACTGTAACGGAATACATTTTTAAAAGTAACCCTCCCAACCCTGATAACAATTAATATAACAATTTCTTAATTCAAAATAAAATATTAATAAATCCATCTCTGGTAATCCAAGGTTGCTATGGTCACGCTGGTTTGTTTACACATTAAAATCGTGGCCACAAGAAAAATGTTGTTCCCTCAACATAAGAAGTCATGGCCACGAGAAATTAATGTTGTACCCTCAACATAAGATCTTGAGGCCTCGACTTCACATCGCGTGGCCTCGACATAAGGATGCCGTTACCTCGACAAAATGATCTCTTGGCCACATCATATTATCACGTTCCCATGAGTTAATATGATGTTCCCATGAACTGATATCTCATGGCTATGACATATTATCACGTTCCCACGAGTAAATATGTCATGGCCACGACAAAACTAAGTAAACAGAACATGTCCCCTCTTGGTCACTGTACTATTAGCCTATATTAAATATGTATTTAATTAACCTGTTAGTGATGTCTTAATTAGGGTATATTTTAAATCAGACATGAAAACAATGTAGAAATATTTATATAATTAGATGTCGACATTTTGTAAAAACTGTGCAAAAATGTGCAATTTACATGTTTGGATATATATATTTTTTTCTTCCATGTTGATTATTGTACCTAAAAATAAATAGAAATTCAATGTAACTGAAATTGAGCTCTGTTGTTAATTGTAGCCTTTAATATTTTCATATTTTGAAGAAAAAATATATATATTCCTATTTGTATGCAAGTAACTGGGCTCTCTATTTTATAGCATTAGCTGATATATATATATATATATATATATATATATATATATATATATATATATATTATCCTTGAGAAAATTATAATTGATATTATTTAAAGACAGAGCCACAAATTGTTCAGTAAACCACTGTTTAATAAAAAAAGAAAAAAAAAGAAACAATTTTATGTTTCCTCCCCCTGCTGTGCCAAAAGTATCAAACTATGACTTCAAAACTGAGGTACTGAACCATCGTTTTTGTGTACCATTACACCCCTAATGTTTTCCTTAATATTATGTATATTATTAAGTATTATGTCTAAAAATAGCCTGCTATTATAGTAGCTAAAGTTTTCTTCTTTTAAAAAGGGCTACACAGCAGCACTCATGTCTTGGGTGGTAGAAAAGAGAATGTGTGCAGTGTTGATATGCAGTCATTAATAATATGTGCTTTCCTTAATATTTAAATCTGTTGTATCTAATGTATCTGTAGCAAATTATCTAAAAAGGGAAATGTATATAAATAATTACAATCAATTATGATTAATTACAATTATTTATATTAGCTGCCAGTTGTAACTGTAGCAGAATTAATATTGTCATCAACTAATCTGTTCGTCCAGCGAACATTCAGTGTAAGTTCATATCAACTCTAAGAAAGGATATTTTCGTGGCCACAGAAAATATCTTTCCTACAGTATTAATGCATTAGAGCATGTAGCTGGATCAGAATCGTAAAGGGACATTATTCACAAGCAGGACCAGAAACTCATGTAATTTGTGCACAAAAGTTTTATTAACTAAATGCTAACACACATAACTAGTCTAAACAAACAAACAAATAAACATACACTCACGCGTACATACAAAGGGGATGAATGAAGTCATTAGAGAAACCAGAGAATGAAGCTATGAAAAGAGTAAGTTAACCACCTGAGTAAAACCATCAGCGCCATTTCCAACAGTGTCAATAGCTTATACTAAACCTCTGTTTTGTTTAGTTATATGTACGATACTTGCATTGCCTTGGTCGTTGACGAGTGTCCAGATGAAGTCTCAGAAGAAAATCTTGATGGTTTGAAGGCTTATGGGTGCTGAAGTTGTGATCACGTTCTTCCGGTTTTGAATGTGATGAACTCCAAAGATGTTATTCTGACTCTGTGGTGGTCGGGAGAGTTTTCTCCCAGATGGAAAGTGAAGACATGGCTGTAGTCAAGGCCTGCACCGGACCTGGGACTTAGCCACCAGCAGATGAGAAGGTGATGAGAAACGAGTGAAGAAACTAAAAGCCAGGCGGGTCACTGAAGTGAGGTCTTTTAAGTTCTGTGGAGGTCACACCTCTCGGGGGTCAAAGAGCCAATGGTGACTTGCACATCTGCAGGGAAAGTTTACGACTCTGTCTCCGAGCGTGGTAATTTGCATATGTAATTGGATTGGATGTTGATGCAAATACTACGAGCGATGGTTCGAGGTTGTGGCATGGGGACATAACGTCTCCATGCCCTCCATCAGGGAACGAGGGTTACGTACGTAATCGAGACATTCCCTATCTGTTGGTCACTACGAGTTATGTTGTAACTCGACATTATGGGGACCATGGAAAGCGCCACAACCTGAGCCCTGTCACAACATTATGGAGCAGCAAATGTTGGCAAGCGACCGCGTGTCAGACAACTGCTGCACAAGGTCGTAACCTTCCCACCGCAAATTCGCTGACCTTGGTACCCGCAGGGACCACAGGTGAGTACATCACTGATGGAGATAGCCAAGCCGCTGTTCCTTATACCACACAAATTTCTTAACAGAAGGGATTTTGACCTTCCATGAAAGATTTTCTTCAAGTCTTTCCTATTTGTTGTTACAGCTTGGCAGTAACGGTGCGGAAGCTAGCCTTCCGGAGAAGGGCTCTATGGAGGCCACATCATACCCATAGGGAGGTATCATGTGGACACACCGATATGGACTGACCCAGGCCTGGGGCAGTACTATATATGGAATTGGTCTCTAAGGCAGGTCCTACCTGAGAGTAGGAATGGAACAACTGCCAGCAGAGACTGACAGAATGATCTGTCAAAGGGAAGACATGGGTTTACCGAGAGGGAAACCTTACCATGGAAAAATACACATATGGAATTCCCCAAAGGGAATCAAGCCATATGGACACCTAGCCCAGTACAGGGGCTGACCAGAGACCCGGGCAATCTAACACCAATACTGAGTCTGGCATCAGACTGCTCTGCCCAGTCTGACTGCCGGGGTTGCTGGAGGATACTCAACCAGGGTTCGCCGTCCAGGGAACTTACTGGAGGAGGAAAGAGGCGCTCGCATCCCCGGGTGAGGGGAAATGGCATAGCAAGCGTGACACTGGCCGGCTCTTCCCACCACTTACCTGTTACCCAACACACGGGAAGAAACTGGCTCAACGTGGAGACTGTAAAAATCTTGCAAGGGTGTTTGGTGTCGCCCAGCACGCAGCTCTACAGATGTCTGCCAGAGAGGCACCGTGCGCCAACACATAGGAGGAGGCAACACTCCATGTGGAGTGAGCCCTCACCCCCAGGGGGCACGGCTCGCCTTGGGATTGGTACGCCAAGGCGATGGCATCCACTATCCAGTGGGCCAACCTCTGCTTGGAGACAGCCTTCCCTTTCTGCTGACCTCCATAACAGACAAAGAGCTGCTCAGAGCTTCTGAAGCTCCGGGTGCGGTCCACGTATATGCGCAATGCTCTTACGGGACACAGCAACGCCAAGGCTGGATCTGCCTCCTCCGAGGGCAGTGCTTGCAGGTTCACCACCTGATCGCGGAAGGGCGTGGTGGGAACCTTGGGCACGTATCCAGGCCGGGGTCTCAGGACAACGTGAGAGTAGACCGGCCCGAACACAAGGCACTCTTCGCTCACCGAAAATGCTTGGAGGTCCCCGACCCTCTTGATGGATGAAAGCGCTGTCAGGAGCGCTGTCTTAGCAGACAGGAATTTAAGATCAACTGAATCCCTCTGAAGGCCAGCCAGGACAGTAGAGAGATCCCAGGAGGGCACCAGGGGTGGCCTAGGAGGATTAACCTTCTGGCACTTCTCTGATGAGATCGTGCTTCCCCAGGGACCGGCCGTCCACTGCATTGTGATGTGCTGCGATAGAAGCCATGAACACTTTGAAGGTGGAGGGTGACAGCCTACGCTCCAACCCTTCTTGCAGGAAAGAAAGCACTACTCCAATCTACTCCAATGCATCTTCGGGGGTCTTCTCGTCGAGAAGAACACCAGATCTTGAACAGACTCCACTCCAAGGCAAAAGCTTGCCTCGTAGAGAGGGCTCTGGCCTGAGAGAAAGTGTCTTCCACCGCCGGTGGACAAAACACTCAAGCTATGGAGGTTCCAAGATCTGGACGCGGGTGCCACATGGTGCCGGGCCTCTAAGAATGGAAGTCCTTTAGTGAAGGCCTCGTCCAAGGCCAGCTGTGCGTCAGTGCGTCTGTGCCAAGGGGGCCTCGGTAATGGAGTCATACAACTAGCCGTGGGAGGACTTGTCGGAGGCAACCAGGTTTACCTGAGCTTCCCTGAAATGACTCCAGAACAGCCGGATCGTCTCGGGATGGAGTCGCCATTCTCTGGGGAACATGAGCTGTCGTGAGAGCACATCGGCTGCACGATTGAGCTCCCCCAGGATGTGGACTTGCGCTATGTCTAACTCCAGAGGAGGAGATGGCGGGCAAGTTGTGACATGCAACGTGATCATAGACAACCCTGCCAGTTGATGTACGAGACAGCCGCAGTGTTGTCCGTGCGGACCAACACGTGCTAGCCAAGCAGCAGCAGCCGGACCGCCGCAAGGCTAGTAGCACTGCCAGCAACTCGAGGCAGTTGATGTGCCAAAGCAGTCGAGGCCCTGTCCAGAACCCCGAGGCTGCCTGCCCGTTGCATGTAGTGCACCAGACCACACTGGAGGCATCCATCATGACAACGACATGCCGAGACACTTGTTCTAAGGGCACTCCGACCCGTAGAAAGACAAGGTCCGTCCAGGGGCTGAATGAGCGGCAACGCGTTGGCGTGGTAATCGCGCGAACTGTACCGCAGCGCCATGCCCATCTCGGGACTCGGGAGTGTAACCTGTGCTGAGGTGGTCTCATATGAAGCAATCTCCCCATACAAGACAAGTGCGTCTCAGACTGCCACCGAAGTCTCGAGAATGTCGCTGAACTTGGGAGGTCGCTTGGTGAACTGAATCACATAGCCGAGTCGGGACGGGTTGTGCAGTGCAAGCCACGCCCCCAAACTCTGTACAAGTGGCACCAAAGGGACAATCAACATACCTGTGGTGGTGAAGCGGAGAGGAGTCGAGCTGAATAGCACAGAAGGCATCGCGTTCTGACTGATCACAGTAGAACTTCCTGCGTCCCCGGAGGGACTGGCCAGAAATGCGTGGAGAGGCATTGCGTCTCCCGACCGCAATATCTTGGCCGCTGGCAAGAGGGGGCGTCACGGGCGAGAGTGAGGAGGCAGTGCATTGCACAATCTCAGCTTGCGAGCCTGAGAACTCGGAGGAAAAGGAAATTGCTCTTTCTTTGACAATGTGGTTACCGCTGGCCCTTTGAGCCAGCAGCGGAACAGAATAAATGATTCTCCACCCAACCCTCCTCCGGGGGAAGGAGTGGCGCTTTCCTCGCCATCTCCTGAGAAAGAGCAGCTTCCCCCATCTGCGGGTTGCCCGTGTCAGGGCCACTTTATCGCCTCCCTGGACGATTTCGGGGCCAGCTGGGACACAGGGGGTGCCGCACTCCTGCGAGAGGCTCAACGCACTGGCCTAGGTGATGAATCAGCACGGGGAGGAGCATCTCTGGAGAACGCAGGAGGGCGCCCATGGCAACGAGCAGACTGGGGCTAGCCCACAGTGGAGCGGTGGCAGATGGTGCATCACGCTGGAGCAAGATGTGTTGGATGGCCTCAGTCTGCTTCTGTACTGCTGAGAACTGCTGGGCACAGTCAGTGTCGCCAAAAAGTCCAGCCTGGGAGACAGGAGCGTCGAGAAAGCGCACTTTGTCGGCATCGCTCATCTCAGCCAGGCTGAGCCATAGATGGTGCTCTTGGGCCACAAGTGTGGACATCGCCTTCCCGAGGGACCACGCTCTGAATTTTGTCACCCGCAGGGCAAGGTCAGTCGCCAAGCGCAGCTCCTGCATCAACCTCAAGTTGGTACTACCCTTGTACATTTTAGTGCCTTGGCTTGGTGTACTCACAGGTTAGCCATGGCATGGAGGGCAGAGGTGGCTTGACCCGCAGCACTGTAAGCTTTGGCCACGAGAGCGGCCGCCAGCCTACAGGCTTTGGACGGGAGGTGAGGACGATTCCTCCAAGTGGCAGCGCTTTGCGAGCACAGGTGCACCGCAACTGCACTCTCCACCTGGGGAATGTCAACGTACCCCCTAGCCAGCCCGCCATCGAGGGTACTGAGGATGGGGGAGGCCGACGAGCGGCTTCCGACTGAAAAAGGGGCTGTCCACGACGTCATCAGCTCCTCATGCACCTCCGGGAAGAAAGGAACCGGGGCAGGGCGCCGTCGCGAGCCACGGCCCGTGCCAAGAAACCAATCATCCCGCCGCGAGGGCTCGGGACTAGGAGGTGTGCAGCCTCCAACCCGATGCTCGTGGCTGCCCAGGAAAGCACGGCCGTCAACTCTGGGTCTGATTCGCCAGTGGCGACAACACCCAAGGGGGGCCGCCCCGCCAAATCTTCATCCTCAGAGGACAATTGCCCATCTCCCGATGCTACTATCGACATCTGATCCTCTGTCGTTACACCGAATGAAACGCTGGGCACGCCGTAGGACAGCACAGCAGAATTACCCTGGAGCTACACAGAACAGCTGCTGCAGGAGGAGTGAAAGGTCCATGGGAACTGGCCCGGCGGAAAGGCTCTCACTGTAACCCACAGATTGCCCAGAGCACTAGCCGATGGTTCTCTGCTCGTGGCAGAGAAGCAAGTGCGGGTAGTGACAGAGTGAGCCACTCCCATACCCGTGAGGAGAGAGAGGCGCGATCGCAGCACTGCCATGGTCACACGCTCACAAAGAACGCATGAACCATCCACGAACGCAGCTTCAGCGTGCTGGATGCCCAGACACTGAAGATGACGATCGTGGCTGTCGACGGAGGATAGGAAACGACCGCAACCAAGAGGACACAGCCGAAACGGCGTCTTTAAAAAGGCACGAACTGACCGTGATTTGCTCTTTTAGGAAATCTGCTCTTTTAGTTGAAGTGCCCAGAGGAATCGCTGCAGACAGGGACACCGCTGTTTGCACCGTGATGCCAGCCGGAACAGCTTGCAGACAGATCGATGAATGGCTTTGTGGAGATCAACACGTTCATCCACTCAGTTCTGAAGCAAAAATTTGAAGAGTGGATGCACCTGTCACCTATTTACCCGTATGCACAGGGAGTGGCTCAGGTATGCAAAATCCACTAGCCAATATTCATTTGCGTTTTCTCTTAAAGTCAGAGATGATTGGGGCTCCCAAGTGAATCCCCCATAATGTCAAGTCATGACATAACCCGACAGATAGGGAACTAAAGATTCTTAGAACACTAATATGTTGCATAGGTATAAACATATAGGCAAGGCAAGTTTATGTACATAGTACATCTCATACACAATAGCCACTTTTCCTCTGTCGGGCCAGTACGAGCCAGTGCTTTAAATGGGCCGGGCGAGGCTATAGACTCAGACCTGTAACACTGAGCCCAAAATCACAATGCGTTTCCACTGTCGGGCCAGAAGCTCCGCTGTGCTTCACTAAAACCTGCCCTTTACATGCCTTTCTGGAACAACGTCACACAACCCCATCATTTCACCAACAAAGTGAAGTTATCAGAAAACTAATAAGAAATAAGTCACTGGAACCACCATAATGACAAAACGAACATGTTAAATAAGCGGCCATTTGTTTGCATTTTTTGTTAAAGATTTAAAGGGGAAGTGGTGTGTGGCCAAGTATCGTGACCCATACTTGGAATTTGCACACGGTAGTGAACATACACCCAGAGCAGTGGGCAGCCAATGCTGTGGCGCCCGGGGAGCAGTTGGGGGTTTGGTGCCTTGCTTAAAGGTCTCACCTCAGTTGTGGTATTGAGGGTGGAGAGAATGCTGGTTATTCACTCTCCCCACCTACAATCCCTGCCGGACCTGAGACTCGAACCCACGACCTTCGAGTCCGACTCTCTATCCATCAGGCCACGGCTGCCCATAAATCCAAAAGCCTCAATGTTTTACAATAATAAGTGATACATTGATCATAATGAATTCATTTATCAGGATTGAAAATTAGTCACACAGAAATAAAGCGGATGAACAGTTATTTCACAAAAGAAAAAGGACACATACCCTATTATTCAGTCAAGTCTGTTTCTGTTTAGTCACAGTATGCATCACATTTAGAAAGAATTATCTTTTCTATATATATTCAATTCAATTCAAGTTTATTTGTATAGCGCTTTTTACGATACAAATCGTTGCAAAGCAGCTTTACAGGAAATTAAGTTTCCACAATATAT